>JBBPML010000187.1:0-50037 GCA_038090275.1 Austroboletus novae-zelandiae | reverse complement strand
AACAGAGGCTGGGTCGGAGCCTGAGATATGAGCGGTCTTTGTTGATCGCGCACTAGCTTACATAATTACAATTATTTCTAATGCTAAGTCGCCCAGCGGTGACACGTGACCAACACGTGACCAAAAGTGAAAAGCGAAAAGCGACAACTCTGAGCTCCCCTAATGATCCACGTCGAACCATATGTACAAACACCAAAAGGAAAAGGCTGAATCATTCCGAGGAGAAGTCAGTCATCACGAGATACTCATTTCACGGCAAACGGATGGCCAGGCAGATCGTTTGTCGGAAAAGAGACAGTCGAGCCACCTTTCAAAGCCATTATGACAATCAGACTAATTTTTGTTCTTGCATACCATGTTCTGAGTCTCAAATGCTCTGTGCAACGTCAACATATCCATGATGCCGGTTCGTATTTACGTATATATGTACATCGTGCCCTTCAAGTGTCACATTTCCAGCTCGAGCACGCTAAAAAGAACTGGCATTATCACTGACATGTCGAATCCATTGTCCCAACGACAACGTTATTGGAGCTGACGCGCCACTGCAGGAATTCCGTCTCTATTCTCTTTCGCAGCTATGGTCAGAGTTCACTAGAAAGAGGATTCAGTACCTTCCTTGACGTTCGACGTGATGACAGTACGGAAAAGAACGATGTAAACTAGGATACGCATCCTCAAGCTTCTAGTACCGTAGTCACTCACGCTCACGCCGTGCGCATTTTACTTATCCACTCGATCAATCGAGTTTACGGTGTCTTCACGACCTCTTGAAAGTCAACAATCCAACCCACACTCTCATGCTCAGTCGCGGAACATACGACAAGTCATCGTCAAAAATGCCTTTACGAACACAGAATCAATGTCCCACCCCTTTGGGAGTTAAAGCTAGATCGGATTCGTCCCGAAAGTGCCGTATCCAAACGGGGTATAAAAATGCACAAAGGCAGGTCGATGTTTTCCAATGTCAATGCCACCGTGCGGCGTTGAAACCCGTACTCGTTTCCGGCCTCTTCCAAGTCGGTTCTTCGCATTGTTATTTGGCACGAAATGGCAGACGCGGCCACATCCCCTAGGTGCTACCAATAAGCGTGAAAGTTGGCAATCGCGTCGACGACGTGAACAGGAGCAGATCGAAGCGCTCCAGCTTCTGACCGTGGCATCACTCACAAGGCGACCTCTACGCACGTATCGGTGGAGACGCCTCGTGAATGAGATTCGCAAGATCAACAAATGAATGAATCCTTGGTGTGTGGCCCGACAACACACATACGCTCTTGCGTCGTCGGCGATGTCCAGACGCGTGTCCAGGATGGGTCATCGAACTTGGTCCTAAATATGCGAACCTTTCTCGCCTTGAGGATGAACATGTCTGGTTTCTATTTCGCGAAAAGAGCTCCTAGTGACTGAGATGTGTAGAGTTTTGAATCTAGAGGTAATCCCGCGTGGCGCAACAGGCAAACCTCCAACCTTGAACGTCTGAACTTTTACTGGTGGCCCAGCTGTATTGGTCCGCGGATATTCGGACAAACTGAGAAATTGAGGACAAGATACATATGATTCCAATACCATTTTCCCCGTCGGCGTCGAGCATCCGACTCGGGTCTTTGAAGCCAAGGTGAATGATCTCGATCATACACCAGTCTGGCCGCATTTACGGATGGCCATTGCATTCGGGCAGCTCGGACGCTTCAGCTTCCACCAATTCGGACATCTCGGGCACATCGTTTCACCACACCATGCACTAACCTCGATCGATGACGTGAGATGCACCAACGTCGCATCCTCCCACCGCCGACTTCAATTCCGAGCACTTGCACACAGACAAGGATAAGTCTCCAGTGGTCGGGGACGCTCGTACTCATGCGGCACTGGTCAAGTGAGCACTGTTTACTCAAATATGAACGATATGCGACCAAAGAGCCTCACCGATCTTTCGTTACAGCCGTCTAAAAGCATCTGGCCCGTCCTGCCTTGATACCCATGGAGTCCTTGGTCCCTCCGCTTAGAAGAGTCATCAGTACGACCCGCGACCCAAATGGACCAATAGCTCATGGGTCACTTTGATTCTGACCAAACAAATCACACGTATCATCCGTTCTGATTGGATCCCATGTGTCAGACCATCATCTCGACGCGGTGTATTACTCAGAGAGCAAGAAAACATGCGGTCAAAGAGTGGCATAATTCTATCGTACGAGGCAGTCGTGGCCCATTATAATAATCGAGATGGGCGGGACAAATGGTACACATTCAATTGCATTCTTCCCTCACCTCCCTCTCACACGACCACATCGTTCTGCCTCCACAGCAACCCTCATCCAAACAGACCTTATTCTACGTGTTCGAGAAGAGAATTCAAATGAGCGCTCCTCCATCTCCATCCTCTACAACTACACCAGTACCCATGCTCGACGACTTCCACCTGCAGCCAACATCATTTCAACCGGTAAGTCCGTGCCATATCCACCATATCCAGAGATATTACTTAACACAACCTCTTGATACTTTTTGTACGTGATGGCAGATACAGGCGTTCGTGCGTGAGTCTGATTCTGAGTCCATCACATGGTCTGATACGAGCACCCTAGTCAGTCTTCATCTCATTTCCTTGTGCATACTTTGCTAATCGACCCTCCGCACCAGGTCGAATGCATCGATGTCGCCCCTTCGCTACAGGTAAGCCCCCTTTCCCAACAACTCACGGGCATCGAGACCGATAATCCTTCCCGCGCAGATTACAACAGCGTTCCGAGAGACCAGTCCCGAGCGTCGCGACGCTACCTACATAGAGTACCTCGCGGAATTATCACCCACAGACGACACGAATGCAAGTGGGCACCTTTTCTACAATGAAATCGCCTTTGACACTATTTTTAGGAACAAGAATTAGACCCTTACGATATGGCGTGGGGAGACATGTCATTCAAGGACCCAAGAGCGGTATCATCTTGCACCATCAAAGCCAGGAGGAGTCACCGTGCCCCATGGAAGAGGAGTTCATGGCACCTCCATTTATTAAAGGTACTTCAGAAGTTACGGAATCCCGATGCCGCATAACCGTACGAATAAAAGGCGACGCCGGAGAGCCAGTTTATTATGACAGCATAAATGCGTACTCACGTTAATATGTACGATGAAATTGTTAGATTATCCGAACCGTTGTTTAGCAAGTTGTTGGAACATGTCCATCGTCGCCTTGTCTTTCTCGCGCAATGCAACCACTCGGTCACGTGCTGACGCCGTTTTGTCATCTCGCGTCGCAGAGCGTTTCTCTTCGAACCGTCTTCGGGCAGCATCTCGCCTTGCGATGCTATCCACGGCGTGAGTTGATGAAAAGTAATGAGGAAAAACACATACTGATCTCTGAAACTATCCCCACCGCCAAGAAGCGTCGATTCATCGGCCTCACACCCTTCATCCCCCTTCTCCCGAAACGCTCGATCGTTCTCTCTCCGTGCCCGCTTCTTCTCAAGCATTCCCTCCCGGCCCACTTCCTTTGGCCCAACCATATCCTCCAGATGTCCCTTTGCTTCGGCACGATCCCGCTTCCGTTTGAGGTCGCGTTCGGCTGTTTGGTGCTCCGATGCGGCTTCGCGCGCAAGAACGAGGTCTGATGCAGAAGGGAGGGTTGGTCCGATGACCCGACTACCACCACCACCACCACTACGACTCCCCGAGGTCAAGTACGTTGCCGAATCCACCTCTTCCCGTGCAGCGCGCAGCGCTTTGGCGTCTGCATTGGTCTCTTTCGAAGTAAACGACCACTTGTAAGCAGTCTGGTTGGCCGCGGAACCAGCTATTGCTGCTGCGTCGCTGTACAACCCTTCTGTCCACGCGGAACAAAAAAAAATTGTTCATGTGCGTGAGTAAGACGGCTCACGAAACGGTAATCGAAAACGCACTTGAAAGTCTACCCTTGTTCCATGCCCGAACGAATTTGCGAAAGTAGCTGTGTCAAGACAAAATGGACGGAATGACGGGTTGCATCACCACGGCGTCAACGGTGCCATGGATGGAACAGGAGGGCCATGTGTGCGCACCTCCGCGCTTTTTCGCTCGAAAGTTCATCGAAATACTGTTCGTTTCGAAAGAAAGATGCATCAGACAATGAGACACTGAGAGGGCGTATTTCGACGACAAACCTTGTCCTTTTCGTCCTTGAGCCAAACTCTGAATTCAGTGTTTTTGAGGAAATAGTCAGATTCAGAGATGGGAGAAACGCCATCTGGGAGTGCATATTCTCGCTCAGGGGACCGTGAACGGTCTCTGTCTCGCGTGGATGGCATTGAGGGTGGATTGATGCACACTTAGTAAGCTTGTAGCTTGTTTGGTCATGTTAGTTTCACAAAGCTTCATACAGATCGCCCTCGTGTAAAAGGTTCGTATACAAGAGAGAAAGTGGCATCAAACTCAGAGCGCGTGATATATATGAGTGGCTTGGAATTGCATCAGAAGGTAGGACAAAAATGCACATCCCATTTTAAATCGTGGTCTCGTATGGTACAGGCACCATCGTCTGAGGTGCGTTATCAACAGTCGATACCGTGTGGGCTTCCCGAGGGAGCGCATGTACGCGCCTCAGCGAGACACGTTCTGCCATGCACGCTTAGCATGTACACTTTCCACCAACATACATGAGATACGTACCGCCCTTCTCCTTGGCAGCAACTTGTGCTTCGTGGTTGCGCTTCACCCGGTCCAAAAACTCTTGCCGGCACTTGGAGTGCCTGATGTGCTCCACACGGAGGTTGACACGCTTCTCAACGTACCGGTTTCCGACAACCTTGTAGACGATGACACCGACGGCATGAGGTGTTACGTTGTAGATGATGCCAGTTCGTCTACGATGTCGTGTCAGGCGAAAAAATCCACCGGGCAGCATGTATGGAACGGAACGGACCCGTGGTAGAACTTGTGGGGCATACCCTTTTGCTGGGCGGCGTTAGCCTTGATGTCGACGATGTCTCCGACGCGGTAGTTGATGAGGTAGGTCGACAATTTAATGGGGCCGTGCTCTAAGACGTGAGTTAGGATCCGCCAATCGAGTAGAGAGCCATCAGCATTTACCCTTGAAGCCCCGCTTGAACATGTCGCGCGTGCGCGCACGGTAACCGAAAGAGTGAGGCATCTTTAATGCTGCGTGGTCGCTGTCAGAAACGATGAGGAAATGGGTCTTGGGTTGGACTTACGGTGTCGGCGACGTCGATGTCGGTCTTGAGCTTGAGGATGGTGTAGAGTGGTCGAACCGGGTATCTCCGGTGGCTTGGGATAAAACTGTACAGTTGTGGCTGCACGCTCCCGTCGTACCCAATGAGGCTGTAAACCAACACACGACCCTCCTCAAGAAAAATGCCCAGGTACTGTCGTTCGTCCCACCCAAGTCTACACGTCGTCCTGATCATTTCGCTCCAGGGCACCTCGGAACCACAGCAAAACGTGAGTCCTTGGATCCACGGCGAAATTCAACACGGCGTACTCATCTCAGCTGCTTGATAACATGACAGTTACAAGGTCCCTCGTCGTCCGTTCGGTTCTGCTCGTCTCGATGCCGAGTTGAGGGTACTGTGCACCTTGCCTATCTAGATCGACGAAACTTGACATTCGTGTGGTTACTAGCTTGCTGGCGAGTACGGCCTCCGCAACAAACGCGAGATCTGGCGTATCGGTCTCGTTCTCTCTAAAATCCGTCGTGCTGCTCGTGAACTGCTCAAGCTTGATGACAAAGATCCCAAGCGTCTTTTCGAGGGTAACGCACTCATCCGTCGTCTCGTCCGTATCGGTGTGCTCGACGAGACCCGCATGCGTCTCGATTACGTGTTGGCCCTCAAAGTCGAGGATTTCCTGGAACGCAGACTGCAAACGCAGGTATTCAAGACGAATCTCGCTAAAAGTATTCACCACGCTCGTACACTGATCAGACAACGCCACATTCGGTAAGAGAGGATTTGTACAAGATACGAGGAGATCCTCATGATACTTTTGAAAAGTGTTGGAAAGCAAGTTGTCAACGTCCCATCGTTCGTCGTTCGTCTCGACTCGCAGAAGCACATTGACTTCTCGCTGACGTCGCCATACGGAGGCGGACGCGCTGGTCGTGTCAAGCGCAAGCGGGCTGCTGCAGCTGCCAAGAGGGAAGAGGGCGGCGACGAAGAGGAAGAAGAGTAAACGTTTTCTTTTTGTTATCTGCGTATCCCAGGCTCTATGTCCATGTCATTCTTCATCATGATGTCCTTGCATACTGTGGACATATGCCAAAACGACAACATCATGTCTGTATCTGTCTGACTTGTTTGCATCCGCCGCTTGATGTTATAGGCCTGCCTTGTTTCGTGATGGATTTATGCCATCAGGATTCAGATGATGATCAAATATCACCGGGGGTGGTGGGTTGGGGTGATCATGATGACCCTTCTTTCTGCCACCGCAGTTGCAATCCTTTTCACAATGATAAGCGAAGCGAGTCGATTGGTGATCAAAGATGATGCTCAATGAACCCAATCCATTATCATTTGCCGTAAAAACCTGGAAAGAAGGCAGAACATGACTCGAAGAGGTCTTGGTCTGAGACAGCAAACATGCTAAGTGCCATTCCATTATATTTCTTCGCAAGGCTGAATGTCCTCGAAAAAATCGACAGTTTATCGCGTGCATAGATATCTTTCCGCGGTTGTTGACTAAGGAAGCCTCCAAAGTTTCAGTGCCTCGGGTGTCCTCGTGCGCCTATGTAAATTCAAGTCAGCGTGATCAAACGTAACGAACGAATGATGGTACTCACTTTGATTTGGAATTTCACATCAATGTTACAATAAACGTGCGGAGTCGAGTGCTGACGTCGACATGCTGCGAAGTGGGGTCTTGCAACAGTCTCCTAGGATACATTAATCCACATTTATTTTAGAAAGCGAAGCGGAAAAATTCTACATTGTAGAACGTGAATTCTTTGTCCTTGTTCTGAAAAATCGACAAAGTGCGCTACACTGCGGGACTTTTCCCTGTTTCTTCATCTTTGGTGGGATCGTGTTTGTAGACATGAGCCGCGATCAAAGAATGCGACTGATTGAGGTGGGCGAAAACGCACAGGACCATCGGAAGCATCTATATTCCATATCAACATCACGCCCTTGCTCTTGGCGCATCGTGTATGCGACGTCGATCCCAGCACCAATACCTAACCTAATCGGATACACTAGACCACGCTTCTCCCCAGCGGTAGCATAGTACATAAGAAGGGCGTGAACGTACTTGGTGTGAAAGATCGGGTACCCGCCTAGCAAGGGCACGAGAAAAAGAACGACAGGAAGTCCGATGATGTGAGCATCGCGTGTACTTGAGATCTGTCCACGAGCGACGTGCACGCTCCAAGATCACATGTGGGTCATTGTCGCAACACAAAACAGGAAATCAAAACGAGACACTGATCGTTCTCGAGTAGTTGAAGACCCCTATTATGAGCTGCACCTATGGAAGCAGCGCGGACGGTTTCCATCGCACATGCATCCGCTCGCCGCATCGATCAGTGCGCTCGAAGGATGCTTGGATACATTACCGACCAGGCCTGAAACCAACGGCCTGTCTCAGAAATACAGAACTAAACTGCATTGGTCTCTCTGGGCGTCGTGAGTGTTATTCGTTTGGAACAGGACAATGAATTCCAAAAGAAACGCGGACCACTCGAAAACATGATTCCGACTCGCAAACGCGCATGTATTCTTCACGTGAAGAAGGGATGCAATAAAGTCGGTCTGACGACAAAGAGACAAACACATATGCGCTCCAGAGCTGTGTGTCATATTCTGTGCTCCAAGTCGGAACTGCCGCACCTGTTATTTCCAGCGTATCATATTCAGGGAGGGCACGATGTACTAGATAGACCAATGTGGGGAACTGTGTTGAGGGAAAACGGCGATGAATGCAAACTAGTGCATACATTCATACGGAACACGTGTATACAGCAAGCCTATGGCGTACCTCAAGTAAACGCCTACGGGCCCTTCTTTCCATCATACCACCACCTATCCAAGAATGTCTCACCCACATTTGACGAAAAATCAGGGGAACGGCGAGTACCTGAGCGAAGAGCATGAAGGAAAGCTGACAAGGACCTAGACTCTAATGAAACCAGCGCGACTCTCCGAAAAGAAGTGAAACTTGTCGAAATCGACACTAGTGCCATATATTTGCTTGCTTTCCTCGTCGAAGAGAAGTATTTCGTGAGCAGTGGTGGGGATGGTAAGATTCGATATTGGAGTATGGAAGACGGAAAGGAAGTGGGAGAGCCAATAGATGCGGGAAATACAGTCAGCAGCATCGTTGTTTCGCAAGACGGACAATGGCTCGTGGGCGGGACTTGGGGTGGATCAGTCCAAGTGTGGTGGGCAAACGGCCGCACGAAGGAGAACGAGTTCCAAGCACACAGCGCTGGGGTGCACGCAGTGGACATCTCTCCGGACGAGACGAGAATCGCCAGCGGATCCTATGACAACACTGCCCGTGTCTCGTCGCTCCTTACTGGCGAGAAAATCTTCGAGTGGGAACACGACGGCTGGGTGATCGGAGTCAAATTCTCTCCAGACGGTCTTCGCACCGCCACCGTAACGCTGGACAGAAACATCCGCATCTACGACACCCAAACCGGAAGGCGCATCTTGGACACGCCTATCCGAGTCCGTGCGGCTTTCAACGATTCGCTTGCCTGGGACAACACCAGCAGTAAACTATTCGTCTCCTCATATAATGGGATTATCTACTGCTTCAATGCCGCCTCTGGGGAAACTGTCACATCCTGGGAAGTCCAAGGAGAATATGGGCACATTGCACTCGCAAAGAACAACAAATTTATTGCAGTAGCTAGTTGGTCTGCGATGTCGTTCTGGGATACCGTCACTCACGAGCAGATTGGGCCCACCATCCGAAACAAGGGTGAAATCTACAATGTGGCCATGACAGACAACTGCGACTTTGTGATAGGCGGGGAAGGCGGATTCACGATTCGCAATCTGCATGACATTCTTCCCTCTCATTATCTTGATGCTGTATGTGCTAAACTCATTCCTATGAATTCCTTCATGACAAACCATCGCTTTGGCTGCCACAAATGTCTCACAAATGCATCAATCCATACATGACAAAGGTAAGTTTGTATCAACAGAGTCGACTCTCATTCTAATTCCATCTCTTTTTCACGTAGCTTGTCGATGCTAGCTCCGCGGTACTCAAATCGTGGAAGGAGGACAAGCTACTCGAGGCGATCCAATTGCTCTCGCAAGAAATCAAACAATCCAACAAAAGACAACACTTGTATGCCAGCCGTGCCCTCCTCCGAGCACGTCTTCACCAGTGGGGCCCTGCCATCCGAGATGCTCAAAAGGTGGTCATCCATTCGTTCTCTTCCGCTCATTCACATTGGTTGCATATAAAGTCTATCGCACACAGGCCAACCATGCTGGCTTACATCGCATACAGCATCGCATTATTTGGCAAAGGAGATGGGGAGCGAGCCAAAGAAGAGTTCAATATGCTATTTTATCAGTGCGACGTGTTTGACATCGATATGTACTTCATGTCTCTCGTCAAGGTTCGTTTTTGACACTTATTGTGGCCTATCTGACCGTGACCGTCCGATAGGCGATCGTCATATTTACATCGGGAAACCGCCAGGAAGGTATGACGCGTGTCACGGATCTAATCGCGGTCCGTCCGGAGGTATCATTGTGCGGTTTTATCCAAGTATTACTCCGAGTCAGAATCGCGCGCTAGAAATGCTTTAACAATATTTTACAGGCACACATGTATACCATTGTTGGAAAATGGCACATGCGCGAGGGCGAATACGACGCGGCACTCAAACTTCTCAACGACCTGGGCGGTGAAATGCAAGTTCCTTTCTTTCTTTTTGATCCACAACTCGAAACCATTTCTCTGGCAAGTCTCATTTCTTATCATGACGTGAGAGTTGCTGATGCTGTATAAAGATGTTTGGCTGGACAAGCGACACAGATGAGCTGAGGTTCATACTTTACCAGCAGAAATGTGAAGCGCTGCACGCTGTCCAGCGCCGAGAGGAAGCAGTCGGCTTGTTCCGGTTGGCATCTAAAGAACTAGAGAAGGTATCAGAGACGAGGGAAGAAGTCAAGAAATGGCTTCAAGGTGAGTGGTGTTGTTCACGCCGAAAATATTTATATTGAACCATGGACTTTGTATAGGATTCTCCCGTCAGTGCGGGCTTTCGACGGGCGTCGATACTGTTTCTCCTCTAAAGCGTCTCAGCCTCATTCAGAAGCTCATCGAGTCCCTCAGGTCGTAATCCTGGGTTTCTCGCATATCCCTCTGGCGGGGCAATGACTTTGTTCATCGATCGCTTTAGTCCGAGTCTCTTCTACTCCCACATCTATTTTTTTCTTACTCCAATACGTTTGCTCGTCTTCTTACACATAGATTCCTAGTGAATGCATATACCATGGATTGTTCCACGATGTCCAAGAGATTTCATTTCTCATTGACCCTCTGCGAGCAAGCAATAATGCGGCGAACGATCCGTTAACACAGTGAGACGAATGGGGAGAATAAGCTAGGTCATTGTATCACGGACGACGGACGTGCGCATAGGATGTGAAGGTCATGGTACTAACTCCTGTCGCGTACTCTTGATTCGAATGATGCAACTTGTCCCGGACGACCGGAGCAATTCAGCGAGGAAGGCCAGCCTTCCTCGTACTTGCGCATGTGCTCCGGATAGGCGGCAGGTATCGTTTGAATCATATCAAAATGTCGATTGTGTGGTGCAGTTGCACAACGCTGTCGAGCAATCGAGAGTCAGCACATAGCAAGCGCTATTGTAAGCGGAAGTCCTGAATGTCGAAATATATTTGTGCATAACGAGGAACCAGCGATCGAAGAAAGAGAAAGTCGTACCATACGCATCAACAGTACACGTGAGAGAGTGTTTGCCAGGTGCGGGTGACATTCGCGGCCGACGAGGTCAAGCAGCGTCGGACATCGGACACTGCAGAGCCCTCGACTTGACTGGGACAGCATCGTGCCAGGCCCCTTCGACGAGGTTTTGCTCAGCCCCAACAAGCTGGGGTCGGAATTGCTGAGCCTCGCGCGACAAGATTGCCTCGACGGCGCCAGGGACACGCTAATGAGCAACTACGGGTGCATCGTATTGTCAACGAGTGGCCTTTTTATTGGTGCCCCAGATGGCTCCTCGGTCTCCACAAGTAAATTGGGCCTGTCATCCCCCATACATCCACTATCCACTCATTCCACGATAATTTTTCCATCGCACTGTCAATACTTTGATGTCGTAAGTGCGACAAACTCAAAGCTCTACCTTTTGATGACAATTTGCCTTGCAGATCCCGCTCAAGAGCGTGTCGCATGCATTCTTAAACGTGTGTTCACGCCCGTTTGTACCTCTCTGAATTGCAGCGTGCGTTTCCGCAGTTGATCCTCGTTAGTGATGTCGCGCTCGATCTGTGGCGAAAGGATAAGCTATCGGAGGCGATGCATTCCGTGTCGCAAGGAGGTTCAAACCCAAGGGTGAGCGCCGTTACTTGCCCGCCACCCGTGCGTTTCTCAAAGCGCGTCTCTGACAACGGGGACCGACGGTTATCTATCAGCCGACAGAAATACAACAAGGCGCTTGAGCTTCTCTCCGACCTACCTGATCTTGCACGATTTGCAAGTGATCCGCAAGTCGAGCGCATTTCGTCGGTAAAATTGCAGTTTTTGTATGTTCTCACTCGATGTCAAGATGTTTGGGTGGACACTTGATTCGGATGCGATCAATTTTGCCCGTTATCAACTGCGCTGCAAAGCCCTGTATGCGCTCGGACGTCGGAATGAGACCGTCGCAGCTTGACGCATCATGGGACCATCTTAAGCGGCAATTACACTCTAGAAAAGAAGACAAGGAATGGGTACAGGGCAAGTTTTCGCGCTATTGACGGGTACGTTCATCGTGTAAATTGCCCCCGTCTAGATTTCACGCGACGATTTGTCCAGAAAGACCAAGCACCGTAAACTTTGGTTATTGTCACCTCCGGGTACCAACCACAACCTACTTTGAAATCGTCACTATCATTGAACATGCTGCGCTGTTACTTACGACTACAGTCTACTGGGTAGCTTGCCGATCAAAGTTTTTTTTCTTCTTCGGCGGAGTGGCTCAAGAGTGGGAGGTGTACCAATTGCAGAACATGTCCAGGTCGTGTTACGAGTTGGTCGACAGGTTTGTATCTTCCTCGCTTGTCTGGCCTGGGTCTGTCAGGCCAATTTCCCATTGAGCATATTTGCTTGGTGCGAGGGCGCGGTAGATATCAAGCAAACAGCCACGATCGTAGAGTCGTACTAGAAATGGGATTCATTGACTCGGCCTACCGACTTGAAGCTCGACTCTCGTCCGGGGATCTGCCAAGCTATGTAGGACATTTGGTATTGAAGCCATGAAACGTGCACGGATTCGAATTACATATCTTGGGTGGTCACGCGACTCGCCAACTGGTCAGACAAAGGAAGAGCCCACGACAACTCCACTTTTCTTCCCCCACGTCGACGTACCCTCCCAGCCATCATGTCCGACGCTCTATCCGCCCAGCATCCCCCTGCTCGTAAGTCAACTAGTGAGATCAATGGCTCGTCGTTGACACAGATTCGGATCCCCTGCAGTGAGAGTCGGTGGTCGTCGCCTCTCTATCGGCGCACGACCAGCAAGATCCCACAACGCCTCGTGAGTATCATATGTGCCACCGACGATGCCCAATAGGCTGCTCAGACAGACTTGTACCCATGGCATACACTGAAATAGCAGTGCTAGTGCTCCGGGGGCCGCTCAACCCACCGAGAACGCGGACTACCCGCGACCTGCTGCAGCTCAGGGGGAAGGCGAGGAACAAGCTCAGGGGCATCCTCCCCCGCATAACGAAGAAGAGCCTCCCAAGAGAGAGAGAAAGCGTGGCCATGGTGGCCATGACCAGAACAGACTCAAGGAGAGCGTGTACCGCAAGCTTGATGCGACGACGCCTGCAAAAGACCACCTGACTGCCAAAAACGGTTTTGGTGCAGCGGGAAGGATTGGTCAGCCCATGGGCAGAGCGTTGGCTGTTTGAACAAGTCAGTTGCTGAGATTGCGAGGCAAAGAATGGATTTAATGTGCACATGTATTTGTATCGGTCGATCCGAAACTGTTCAGAGCATGCGTGATCATAAGCATAGCAACGCTCGTTTTACCATGAAGTGCATATCGAAGAGAATACTAGGGATACACTCGGGACGGTCATGCAGCAGCCTTCTTTCCCCGTGCCTTCTTCGGCGGACGAGCCTTCTTCTCCTTTTGTGCGGCAACAAGCGCGGATGTGCGACCGAGGGCAGCCTGTCCAAGAGTCCTGTTAGTAAAACATACTACAGGGTGACGTGGACAGAAAATAATGTGGTCGCCAATCGCACCTCTCCGTTAATGAGACAACGAAGAGGAAAACTGCCTCATGGAGACCGTCCAACAGATGGACTACATCGATATCGCAAACATGTCCACGCTCAGCCTTCATACACCCAGCGGGTGTGTTCCAGTGAGTTCTAACGAGAGTGCGTTTTGTTCGATATCCAGAGAAAGGCCAAAAAATTTGAAGATAAGGATAATACAAGGAGAGACTCACGGCACGGAGATCTGGGCGGTATCCATTCCTTGCCAGACCAGCAACAACACCCAGTGCACGACGGCCACCAGAACGGTTACGGATTGCAAATGTGGTCCGGGCACTGCGGACCTGATGAGGCGTTGCCTTTGACTTGGCTACAGTAACCTGGATGCCCGAGGGAGAGTCCCTGATGTCGATGGTCTGCAAAACATGATTATTTTCTAGGACGTGGATATCGGTGAGTATACTCGCCTTTGCATTGGCGAGACCGGAGTACTTGTGGGAGTGGAGGTTGCGGAGGTTACCCTGTTACAATGACATGTTGAGCGTATGGAACGCGACTCAAGCAAACGTACATACGGGTTCGGTGGAGAACGCCGGGCCCTGTGAGTTCTTCTTCACGAGGAAGGAGTTGTAGTTCTATGAACACAGTCAACGAATTATCCAGAAAACAGGCCATGATACTGACACGGAGAAGGAGCCACTGGAGATCGGTCGACATCGTGTTGAGGCGTGTGCTGGTTGTGACAGACGATGAGCAAATGTGGCTGGTTTGAACTATACAGTTGATCCAAGCACGACCAAACATACACTATAACACAGCCACAGAAGGACCTTTTTCCCGTCTTTGGCAACATGACGCTCACGTCACGGTCGACTAGCCTTTCAACGACTTACAGTACCTTAACTCATCCAGAACTTCGACCTGTTTACTTGTTGAAACATGTCTCTCTTCAAATGGTCTAGTGAGCATTATCATATCTGTAATATCCACTTCTGATTCACGATTTCTGTCATTTCTGTAGCTCCTGAACGACGCAGAGGGGACGAATTCTTGCCAGTCATACCGAACGAAATATACAATGCCATATTTGAATACATCGTCCCACCTTTCGGACGTCTATCACCAGTTCAAATCACAACGTTGACCCGTCTTTCCAGCGTTTGCAGGCTTTTCGCCAACCTCTTTCTACCCCGCGCATTTGAATTTATCGACTTTTTCGGCTCCATTTTTCGCAACGACACGCCCGCTTGGCTCCGTAATAAGACTACGTGCAATCAGTACGCGAGGCCACGTTATGCCACCAAATCTCTGCAGAACAGCCTCTCGCACTTTCTCTCGCCAAGTGCGTCAAGGTGTGCCGCTTCGTGAGCTGGGAGTTTAATAAGCCCGGCTCATGGGCACTACGACTGTTTCTCAAGAAATACCTCGATAGCATGTCATATATGACTAACATCCGCGAGCTCAAGTTTTTCCTTTGCGTTATTGACGTAGAGCACTGGCCAGCCATCGCATCTCTCAATTCACTGGAGGAACTTTATTTCAAGGGATGCAATTTCCTGAAAGATACTGTGGATGCCGAACCATAGGAGAAGGTCAAGGTAGCTTGCCTTGATGTGACTCGGCGCAAGGATCATCAACGGCCGGTGATGGCTATAAATCCCTCGACCTTGCGGACTCTTCGTGTAGATTTCAAGTTTGTCGATCAAGCAGATTGGCTCTCGCAGTCTGCTGCAACTGAACTCAGTTGTGTCGATTTGGTTGATCCCGAAAACATGCGCGTCATCCTCGCTCGAGTGCCCCGACATCTAGAGGCATTGTCGCTTTCCATCATTAGTGTTCCGACTGATGCATCTCGAGACTGGATAATAACAAACATACCCAATTACCCTTCGTGGAAGAACTTGCCTCTTCTTCGTTCGCTGACATTGCAAATTGGCTCTGTTACTATCAAAAACGTAGGTTCTAAATCATCAGCTGCTCTCCGTAGCATGCTTAACATTGGACTTTAGATACTTCCGTCCTTTTTGGACATCACTACTACCCTCCCGAGCCTGCAATCTCTCGCACTGGATGACGTTATGGATACGAGGATCTCATCCGAAGAAATCCAACATGTCCTTAACGACAAAATAGCTCTTGAGTCTAAACTGGCATGCTGTAAATTTGAACAAAGGTGTTTCCGTAGGATGGGTGTGGAGTGGACGAGGGAGTTGTAGTGAGACGGAACGAAATGTGCTTTGCTGACGATGCATTTTTCGTTTCATATGTTCTTAGAGGTTGATTATGGTGCACTCACGGTCGCTTGCTTACACGCCTGTGCCTCTTAAATTTCCATTCCTGTTCTTGTCTGCAAATTAAGCAAATTGAGACTTGCTGTCCTTGCTTTCTCCAGGGCGCGGCATCAATGCACACCCGGAAAAAAGTCGAGCCGGTCATTACACCGTTTTGCTTGCGTTCGTTGAATTGATTACCTCCCTATTCCCCTTGAGATATTTTAGCACTCGCTTTGGATGCTGCACTGTCAATGAGAGTCACGAGACACTCACATCGTTGACAACCCAATCAAATGTCCTTAAACGATGCTTGTAGATCTGGATTCGCGTAAGCGACGTAGGGAGATTTGCGTGCCTATGCGAGCCAAAAGCTTCCAAAAGCGAAAAGATAAATGCAGACGCAACAGCAAGCAAAAATAGAAGTGCAACTAGGAACATGATTTACATACTCGGGCTCATCTCAAGATGTCACTTTAAGATGGTAGGATGGCTGTAAATAAATAAATTGAGATCCGAACAACCGGAGCGTGACTATGCAAGGAAAACGAGTGGGTCTGTCGCTCAAGCCTCTACTACCAGTACAGCATCCATCAAGTTCAGGCCCACGCAAATCCGTCATGGACGTCGTTGCATACGCCGATCGCACTGAATAAAGAGGTCACGGGTGCCATGAACTCCAGTCTACTAACAGCGCGGGATCGATCCAAAGGGTGCAAACGAATATGACATACTGGTCGAGGAACGGGAGAGCCAAGGTGTGCCTTGTGCTCAACATGTCGTTGAGATAATGAGTGGTGCCATGGTCGATCGCCAACGTAACGAAGCATTGATGTTTGAGGACGCGTGCCTCGGCGGACGAACGAAACTAAGGTGGTCAACATATATGGCGCGGGATGGAAAGAGCGCAGGCATCGAATTCGGGTGCCAAAAGTAGGACATATTTTTTTCTCCCTCGGATCGTCGAGAACGGTTTGGAGGAGCCGCAGGAATTGAACGACGATGCTGTTCGTGTCCAAGTCATATGACATTGTCGACAGCGGGCTGGTGGTGTTGCCAGATGATCTAGTTTTCTCCGCAAAATGGAACCATACCATGCACCAAAACCCTCTGGACATCCCATTTGCGTTGTAATAATTACGGATACTAATGCTCGGGTTCTGATATTTTAAATAATTGTCGCCACTCACACCAATGATATTGCATACAATGATGGATGAAAAGTGGACGTCGTTGCATAACAAATGATACACTTATCAAGAATTCGTGGGTGAGACGACGAGCAAAAGTATCCAAAGATAAACCAGCTGAGTAGAAGAGACTTTAACCAAAGCGAGCAATGCAAGAAACCCAGGATTACGATCGGAGGCGCTCGACGAAACTCTGAATGCGACCGAGACGCTTTGGAGTCGAAAGCCCGCACTGATGGGCGAATTCTGTACGCAGACTACGTTCGATACAAAAATATTTCGCGTCACAACAACATCACTCACCTTGAAGCCATTTCTTGACGTCGACTCTCGTCTCTGACCGTTCCTCTAGGTCTATGGATGCGATCCGGAACAAGCCGACTGCTTCCTCCCGGCGCTGAACAGCATAAAGCGCCTCGCATTTTTGCTGGTAATGTATGAACCCCAGTTCTTTTGTGTCGCTTGTCCAGCCAAACATCTTGATATAGTGAGTAGCCCAGACGTCATGATAAGAAAACGTGACTTGCCAGTGAAATGGTTTCTAATTGTGGATCAGGAAGAAACTGAGGAGGCATTCGACTACCTGGATGGTCAAACAGTTCGAGTACCACATCATATTCACGCTTCTGTATATGCATTTTCCGAACAATTGAATACATGTGTGCCTATAACAGATTGTCAGACCCATCCTACAGAGCAGTTCTCATGATACTGTACCTGAACCATGTGGCACAACGACACCGCTGGGCAGAGCGTAATTATATCGGCGACACGCGCCATGCCTTCCTGGCGGTTTCCCGATGTAAATATGACGATCGCCTATCGGATGGTCACGGACAGATAGGCCACAGCAAGTGTCAAAACCGAACCTTGACGAGAGACATGAAGCACATATCAATATCAGACACGTCGCACTGATAAAACAACATATTGAACTCTTCTTTGGCACGCTCTCCGTCTCCTTTGCCGAATAATGCGATGCTGTATGCGATGTAAGCCAGTATGGTCGGCTTGCGTGCGATAGACTAATACACAATCAGTGAATGAGCGGACGAGAACGAAAGGATGACCACCTTTTGAGCGTCTCGGATGGCAGGGTCCCACTGGTGAAGACGTGCTCGGAGGAGGGCACGACTGGCATACAAGTGTAGAATTTCATTGGATTGCTTAATTTCTTGTGATAGCAATTGGATCGCCTCGAGTAGCCTGCCCTCCTTCCACAGTTTGAGTACCGCAGGGCTAGCATCGACGAGCTACAAGAGAAAGAGATGGAATTAGAACGAGTGTCGACTCTCTATTCATACAAACTTGCCTTTGTCGTGTACGGATTGATTCGTTTGTGAGACATTTGTGGCAGCCAAAGAGATGATCTGTCATGAAGGAATTCATAGAGATGAGTTTAGCACATACAGTATGAAGATAACGAGAGGGGAGAATGTCGTGCAGATTGCGAATCGTGAATCCGCCTGGCCCGCCCATCACAATGTCACAGTTGTTTGTCATGGCCACACTGTAGATTTCCTTGTTTCGGAAGGTGGACCCAATCTGCTCGCGAGTGACGGTATCCCAGAACAACACTGCAGACCCATTAGCTACTGCAATAAATTTGTTGTTCTTTGCGAGTGCAATGCGACCATTTTCTCTCTCATGGACTTTCCAGGATGTGACGGTTTCCCCAGAGGCAGCATTGAAGCAGTAAATATTCCCATCATATAAGGAGACGAATATTTTGCTGCTAGTGTTATCCCAGGCGAGCGAATCTCTGAGAGAGATGCCGATTTCGATAGGCGTGTCGAAGAGGAGCCTTCCGTTTTGGCTGTCGTAGATGCGGATGTTTCTGTGCCACGTTGCGGTGGCGATGCGAAGACCGTCTGGAGAGAATTTGACTCCAACCACAGCGTTGTCGTGTTTCCATTTGAATATTTTCTCGCCGGTAAGCAGCGACCAGACGCTGGCAGTACTGTCGTTGGATCCACTGGCGATTCTCGTCCCATCCGGAGAGACGTCCACTGCAAACACCCAGTCGTTGTGTGCTTTGAACTCGTTCTCCTTCGTGCGGCTGTTTGCCCGCCACACCTGGACTGATCCACTCGCAGTCCCGCCCACGAGCCACCGTCCTTCTTGTGAGACTGCGATGCTGTTGACTGTATTTCCCGCATCTATTGGCTCTCCCACTTCCTTTCCGTCTTCCACACTCCAATACTGGATCTTGCCATACCCACTACCGCTCACGAAATACTTCTCTTCGACGAGGAAAGCAAGCGAATATATGGGCCCTGGAGTGTCAATTTCGACAAGTTTCATTTCTTTTCGGCGAGTAGCACTGGTTTCATTCGAATCTGGGTCCTCGTCAGCTTTTCTTCGTGCTCTTCGCTCAGGTACTTGCCGTTCCCCTGATTTTTCGTCAACTGGGGGTGGGACATTCTTCGATAGGTGGTGGTATAGTGGAAAGAAGGGTACGCAGGTGTTTACTTGAGGTACGCCACAGGCTTGCTGTATGCACGTGTTCCTTATCAGTGTAGGCATTCACCTCCGTTTCCCCGTGGTGGTCTGTGCACTAAGGGGGCGCAAATTCACTCCTATGATAAAAGAGCACCTCGAATTACATGAGGCGGAATCATGATATACGCCGTGAGTATTTATACTTTCCACTCGATCGATCAAGTTTACAGTGCCTTTGCGACCTCTTGCTAGTCAACAATTCAACCCACACTCTCATGCTCAGTTGCGCAACATACGACAAGTCGTCGTCGAAATGCCTTTACAAACACTGAATAAACGCCCCATCCCTCTGGGAGTTGAAACTGGATTGGATCCGTCATGAAAGCGCCATACATATATCCAAACGGAAACACCGACAATCTGTCTTGTCTGCACCGAAAGAGGAGCACGATCTCATCGGCCTTTCCGAGTGGTACTGCGCTCGTGCCAATTGATCGCAGGAAAGAACGCGACACCTTCGGAAGGACTAAAATAAAAGATGCACAAACGCAGGCCGACGCCCGAGTGGTTTTCCAACGTGAGACCATGCGACCGTACTCGTTTCCGACCTCTTCCAAGCCGGGCCTTCGCATCGTTATTTGGCATGAAAAAGCAGACGGTGCGACGTCCCCTAGGTGGTATAGACAACGCGTGAAAGTTGGCAATCGCGTCGAGGACGAGAACAGGAGTGGATCGAACGCGGCGCTCCAGCTTCTGACCGTGGTGTCATAAGGCAGCCTTTGTGTCGTTTTGGTGGGGAAGCCACGCGAATGAAGTTAGCAAGATTGAATCCTTGGGTGGGGCTCAACGACACATCGCTCTTGCGTCGTCGGCGATGTCCAGACGGATGTCGAGGACCGGGTCCCAAACGGGCGAACCTTGCTCGCCTTCAGAATGAACATGTCCAATTTCGATTTCGCGAAAATTCAATGTCCAATGTTACGCCGTGGATGCTGCCAGTCGTGATGAAGAGCTTTTATCTCTTTCGATTGCCGAGGTCTCTCGTTGTGTTCATCCCTTCGTACGGAGGGTGTTGTTTGCCTTTTAGATCCAGTGCATCCGACGAAGTGGTATAAGTAGTTTCATGGATGCTACGAGGTGCAAGGATTCCATGAGGGAAGACGCGAACAGACCTCGTTCGACCACCGCAGACTCGGAAGCGTTCTCCAACGCAGACCAACTCTGACGGCATGTGGCAAGTAGAACGTAGGACTCGATCTGCATCAGTATCGTACAGTATAATATCTTCGATCTTGCCACCCTGCGTGACCCATTCCCCCGATGCAGATGGCAGACGTTCATGACAGGAAAGAAGAAGAAGACAGCGTCCACATTATGAAGGAGAAGTCTGTCAAACTCGTTGAATATGAGTTCGAGTAACCAGCAACTGATATGTGTAGAGT
Source organism: Austroboletus novae-zelandiae (assembly GCA_038090275.1). NCBI lineage: Eukaryota > Fungi > Basidiomycota > Agaricomycetes > Boletales > Boletaceae > Austroboletus > Austroboletus novae-zelandiae. The sequence continues at coordinate 29,268 of JBBPML010000187.1, read as the reverse complement.
TTTGAACCTAGACGTAATCCTGCGTGGCGCAGCAGACAAACCTCCGACCTAGAACGTTTGAACTTTTAGTTGCAGTTCAGCTTCATTGGTCCGCGTATTTTCGGACAGATGGAGAAGATGAAGCTTCAGGCAATACCAAATGACACAACTCAATGATTTCCCCCTACAATTGATGAGCAGTCTACTCGAATGTCGAATTCAGGAATTGCAACAAATTCTTTCTGTCGCAACCATCTCCAAATCCATAGAACCTTTGTTTAATCTAACAAGATAAGTGAATCGTCAACATGACAGAGGCCAGACACAGGGACCCACCTTTTTTCCTCTTCTTGTCCTTGTCTTTGCGCCTCTTCCTCTCGGGATCTTTCTCTTCGTTCCCGGTAAAGACTGTGCGGACAGGATCGGAACGGTGATGACAGCCGCTCGGTTCGTGTCAGTGAGAGTACAATCTCGATTCGCAGTGGTGCCACTTTTCCGGTCGCTCTAAATCGGCTGAACAAGATCTGAAGGACTGGCATTGCGACGGCCTTTGGGGGTCTACGAAGTTGGCCAATGTCATGCGTAGCAACTTTATGTCAGAGATCCGATACGCAAACAGAACGCCTTGACGAAACGTACCACACTGCGACTTTGACCCCGTGTTTGCACGACCGGTGCCTCGCGTTCGCGGGTACGATCGTCGTCCCATTCCTGACAGGGACACATCTTAGCAAGGCCACACATGCGATGTACGAGAAACTCACTCTGTCCCTCTTTCAGCACTCGTCGTGTATTTGAGCGCGGTAAGGACTGCATGACCTCGAACGTCGGCGATCGCGGCCCTTGTGTCGGGTGGTAGGCGCGCCAACAATGTGGTGGTGTTCACATGCGCCTTGGTAGCTGTTGCCAGAGTTGTTGGCATCATGCCATCATGCGTCACTATCTCTTTCGACGCTTGTCATCGCTGTGGTGGTGGGTAGAGGGAGTGAACACACTAGACAGGAGGAAATGGATGACGACGGCGGAATTGGCGTACAAGGCATCTTGAGGTGGCGGCTCCGTTGCCCTCGACACTGTGGTCGTCGTGCCATCGCATGTCACGCTCGGAGTCCCATCTGAACGGTCTGAGAGGCGCCGAAGACGAGAGTCGGAAGAAAGAGTACAGCGGAAGGGTGCGACGAAGAGTGGGGAAGTGGCGGCGCGAGGAAAAGAAAGACACGTTCTGTGGCACTGCTCGTGACCCGACTTGTTTACTTATCGAAATCGTGATCAAGCTCTATCATTTGCAATATCTTTCAGTTCCCACTTCTGATTCACGAATTTTGTCGTTTCTGCAGCTCCAGAGCGACGCAAACTTGGCAACAGACCCCTATCAATCATACCAAACGAAATATATCCTATTTGAATATATTGGGATCCCACCTTCCGGACGTTTACCACGAACGCAAATCACGACATTGACCCATCTTTCCGGCGTTTTCAGGCTTTTCGTCAACCTCTTTCTACCCAGTCAGTGATTCGATACTCGTGCAAAAAACCTTGACAAGCCATACCATACTGCGACTTCTACCCCGGCTCGGCACGACATACGATTCGCGTTCGCGGGTACGATCGTCGCCCCGTTCCTGACACATGCGACTCACTCTGAACGCGGCGAGGTGTGCGTGACCTCGAACGTCAGTGGTCGCAGCCCCTTTATCAATCTGTATCCGGTGTCAACCACTGCTACGCGGAGGAGAGCGAAAGAGTCTCGTGGTGATCGCGTCGAATGCTTGAAGTGAGCGGAAAACATGGAGATTGCAAGTTTGAATGCGAAGCAAGCCTACCCACTCCCAGGCATTGTTGGTCGGTACTAGAATTGCTAACGACTCGTTAGAAATTCCGTTCCCTGGCGCTGTCGAACATGTCGCCACTCGCAAGGCTGAGCATTTCTAACCCCATGTAGACGACGGCCTACAAGAGAGCTCAGGAAACCCGACATGAGGCCGTTGCCCATCCGCCCGGTCGAGTCGAGGCTCTTTCAAGTTTGCAGCGTCCAACGTTACATGGCCTCAACTTCAACACTCAGGCCGGTCTTCCACCTCCACCCCGCCCCGCTCGATCTCAGACAGAAACAATATTGATTCTCTTGTACCACACAGCTCATGCTCAAGACCATTCAAGGGAACTTTTTCGAGTCCGTGTCGCTTTCGGCACCTGTCTTACGATCACTCTCCTGTTGACCTGGTGCAGGGAGGAAGGGACCTATGGTACTACTTTCATTGTAAGACGGTTCCTCACTATTCACAAACATGTTCGACATTCACTGCTAGCCAGGACTGCAAGCGGCTGGTGCTGTGTAATAGCCTCGATCGCCCATCAGTGTTGTGCGACCACCGCCAACCCGATGGGGGGCAGTCCGGTTGTCGTTTGCTAAGGATACGTGAGGCTGACCCATCCAATCCTTGTTCAGATGATGCTTGCCACTTTTCAAGCGCACGCGCGAATGCAGTGGACGGCGGTCGTCGGTCGGCACGAATTGTATCGTCTGAATTGACAGTAATTGTGTCTCAGCGTACTGCTTTCGTAAATGCTATGCGCAGTGATTGCGATAATGATAGTTTGTTTTCCCATTTGTGCTACTGTAGTGATCATAACGGATTCTTCACGGGTCTAACGTTTGGGTTCGGGTATTTTTAATTGTTGCTACTCACACCAATGGTCGTGCATACCAAGGTGGATGGAAAGCGGACATCGTTGTATAACTAATGATACATTTATGGGTGAGACGACGAGCAAACGTATCAGAGTGTACAAGAAAGAAAAAACAGCTTAGTAGCTAATGAGACTTCAACTAAGAAAGAAACCCAGGATTACGATTGGAGGTGCTTGATGAACCTGTAAATGCGGCCGTGACGTTTTGGAGGGGAAACAGTATCAATACCTGTTGAAAGCCCGCATTGCTGAGAGAATTCTGTACGCAGACCATGGTTTGATACAAATATTTTTTGCGTCAACAATAACATCACTCACCTCGAAGCCATTTCTTGACTTTTTCTCTTGTCTCTGTTTGCTCTTCTAGGTCTATAGATGCAATCCGGAACAAGCTGACTGCCTCCTCTCGGCGCTGAATACCATACAGCGCCTCGCATTTTTGCTGGTAATGAATGAACCTCAGTTCTTCAGTGTCGCTTGTCCAGCCAAACATCTTAATACATTGTGAGCAGCCCAGACGTCATGATAAGAAAATGTGACTTGCCAGAGAAATGGTTTCTAATTGCAGATCAGGAGAAAACCGAGGAGGCATTTGACTACCTGGATGGTCAAACAGTTCGAGCACCACATCATATTCACGCTTCTGCATGTGCATTTTCCGAACAATCGAATACATGTGTGCCTGTAGCAGATTGTTAGACCCACCCCGCGGAGCAGTTCTCATGATACTGTACCTGAACCACGTAGCACAACGACACCGCTGGGCAGAGCGTAGTTATATCGGTGACACGCGCCATGCCTTCCTGGCGGTTTCCCGATGTAAATATGACGATCGCCTATCGGACGGTCATGGACAGATAGGCCACAGTAAGTGTTGGAAATGAACCTTGACGAGAGACATGAAGCACATATCAATATCAAACACGTCACAATCGTAAAACAGTATATTGAACTCTTCTTTGGCACGCTCTCCGTCTCCTTTGCCGAATAATGCGATGCTATATGCGACGTAAGCCAGTATGGTCGGCTTGCATGCGATAGACTTTATACATGATCAGTGTGAATAAACGGACAAGAACGAAAGGACGACCACCTTTTGGGCATCTTGGATGGCAGGGTCCCACTGGTGAAGACGTGCTCGGAGGAGGGCACGGCTAGCATACAAGTGTCGTCTTTCATTAGATTGCTTGATTTCTTGTGACAGCAATTGGATCGCCTCGAGTAGCCTGTCCTCCTTCCACGGTTTGAGTACCGCATGGCTAGCATCAACGAGCTATGAGAGAAAGAGATGGAATTAGAACGAGTGTCGACTCTGTTGATGCAACTTGCCTTTGTCATGTACGGATTGATGCGTTTGAGACATTTGTGGCAGCCAAAGAGATGATTTGTCAGGAAGGAATTCATAGAGATGAGTTCAGCACATACAGTATGAAGATAATGAGAGGGGAGAATGTCGTGCAGATTGCGAATCGTGATTCCGCCTGGCCCGCCCATCACAATGTCACAGTTGTCTGACATGGCCATACAGAAGATGACTTCCTTCTTTTGGATGGTGGACCCAATCTGCTTGTGAGTGACGGTGTCCCAGAACGACACCGCAGGCCCATTAGCTGCTGCAATAAATATGTTGTCCTTTGCGAGCGCAATACGTCCAAGTTCACCTGCATGGACTTTCCAGGATGTGACAGTTTCCCCAGAGGCGGCATTGAAGCAGTAGATATTTCCATCATATGAGGAGACGAATAGTTTACTGCTGGTGTCATCCCAGACGAGCGAATTGTTGAGAGCCGCGCTGACTCGGATAGGCGTGTCGAAGAGGAGGCTTCCGTCTTGGCTGTCGTAGATGCTGATGTTTTTTTCCCATGTTGCGGTGGCGATGCGAAGACCATCCGGAGAGAATTTGACTGCGACCACCCAGTGGCTGCGTTCCCTTTCGAATATTTTCTCGCCGGTAAGGAGCGACCAGACGCAGGCAGTTCTATCGTCGGATCCGCTGGCAATTCTCGTCCCGTCCGGAGAGATGTCCACTGCACGGACCCAATCGCTGTGTGCCTTGAACTCGTTCACCTTCGTGCGGCTGTTTGCCCGCCACACCTGGACTGATCCACCATCAGTCCCACCCACGAGCCACCGTCCTCCTTGCGAAACAGCGATGCAGTGGATTGTATCCCCCGCATCTATTGGCTCTCCCACTTCCTTTCCGTCTTCCACACTCCAATACTGGATCTTGCCATACCCACTACTGCTCACGAAATACTTCTCTTCGACGAGGAAAGCAAGCGAATATATGGGCCCTGGAGTGTCAATTTCGACAAGTTTCACTTCTTTTCGGCGAGTAGCACTGGTTTCATTCGAATCTGGGTCCTCGTCAGCTTTTCTTCGTGCCCTTCTCTCAGGTACTCGCCGTTCCCCTGATTTTTCGTCAACTGTGAGTGAGACATTCTCGGATAGGTGGGTATAATGGAAAGAAGGACGCGTGGGCGTTTACTTGAGGTACGCCATAGGCTTGCTGTATACACGTGTTCCTTATCAATGCATGCACTGTCTATGATAGAAGAGAGAATGATCCACGTCGAATCATTCCGAGGAGAGGTCAAACCATCGTAATATACTCATTTCACGGCGAACAGGTGTCCAGGCAGATCGTTTATCGAAAAAAAGACAAGTGAGTCACCTTTCAAATCCATCATGACAACCGAACTAGTTTGTTGTGCTGTGTTCTGAGTCTCGAATGCTCTGTGCAGCGTCAACATATCCATCGATGTAAACTAGGATACGCATCCTCAAGCTTCAAGTATGTTAATTGCCGCTGCTCACGCCGTGCATAATACATACCTATACTTATCCACTCGATCGATGAAGTTTACAGTGTCTTCATGACAACTCAACCCGCCTCTCGACCATGATCCACACTCTTGTGCTCAGTTGCGCAACATACGATAAGTCGTCGTCAAAAATGCCCTTACGAACACAGAATAAACGTCCCATCCCTCTAGGAGTTGAAACTAGATTGGATCCGCCCCGAAAGTCCCGCCGGGAACACCGACAATCCATCTTGCCTGTGCCGAAGAGGAGCACGGCCTGCTTGGTCCTTCCGAGTGGTACCACGCCTGTACTCGTGCCAATAGATCGCAGGAAAGAACGTGACATACAGTCGGAGGGATCGAAATAGACAGGTCGACGTCCGAGCGGTTTTCCAATCCAACCCATACCACCATGCGACGTTGAAACCCGTCCTCGTTTCCAACCTCTTCCAAGCCGGTTCATCGCATCGTTATTTGGTATGAAAAGCAGACGCGGCGGCGTCCCCTAAGCGCTACAGACAAGCGTAAAATTTGGCAACCGCGTTGAGGACGTGAGCAGGAGCGGATCGAACGCGGTGCTCCAGCTCCTGACAGTGGCGTCACAAGGTGACCTCTGAGTACGTTCCGGTGCGGACGCCACGCGAACGAGGTATTGCTCTTGCGTCGTCGACGATGTCCAGACGCTTGTCCAGGACCGGGTCATCGAACTTGGTCCCAAACAGGCGAACCTTGCTTGCCTTCAGAATGGGCATGTCCAATTTCGATTTCACGAAAGATTCAAATGTCCAATATTACGCCGTGGATGCTGCCAGCCGTGATGAAGAGGTTTTATCTCGTTCGATTGCCCAGATCTCTCGTCACGTTCATCTCTTCGCACGGAGGGTGTTGTTTGCCTTTTAGATCCAGTGCGTCCAACGAAGTAGCATAGGTAGTTCCATGGATGCTACGGGGGTGCAAGGATTGTATGAAGGGAGACGTGAACAGACCACCTCATCCGACTTTCGCAGAAGCGTTCTCTAATGCGGGCCAATCCGGACGGCATGTAGTGGCAAGTAGAACGTAGGACTCGATCTGCATATCGTACGCACTCCCCCGATGCAGTGGTAGACGCCCATGACAAGCAAAAAAGGAGACGACATCCACATTATAAAGGAGAAATCTGTCAAACTCGTCGAATGTAAGTTCGAGTTCCTAGTGACTGAGATATGTTGAGTTTTGAATCTAGAGGTAACCCTGCGTAGTGGAACAGACAAACTTCCTACCTTGAACGTTTGAACTCTTACCTGCAGTCCAGTTGCACTGGTCCGCGCATTTTTCGGACAGATTGAGAAGTTGAAGCTTTCAAGCTGAAATTCAACTGAACGATTTCTCCCTACAATTGATGAACAGTCTACTCGAACTTCGTCGAATTCAGGAATCGCAACAAGTCCTTTCTGTTTGCGTCCATCTTGTGAAACCTGAGTTTGATCTAACAAACCGAAAGAATCGTCAACGCGACAGGCGCTTTGACACAAAGAAACTTTTTCCCTGTCAAGAAACTCCTCTTCTCGTCCTTGACCCTCTTCTGCTCCTTATGGTTCAACTTGCACCGTTCCCTATCAAGAGCGTGAACGGGACCGTGAACGTTGACGACAGCCACTCGGTCCGTGCGAGCGAGAGCGTGGCCTCGACTTGTACAAATGTAGTGGTGCCGCTCTGCCGGACGCTCAGAATCGGTCGAACGAGAGTATGACAAGGACGGCCTCTCGGAGTCTACGAAGTCGGCCAACATCGTACATGACACCTTTGGAGGTCAGTGATCTGATGCTCGAGCAAAATGCCTTGACAAAACATACCGTACAGTACTGCGACTTCTACTCCTGCTTGGCACACAGACACTTCGTTCCTGATACATACAACGCACGAGCAACTCACTCTGTGAGCGCGGCGAGGCGCGCGCGGTCACGAACGTCAGCGGTCGCAGTCCCTTTGTCAATCTGTATCCCGCAGAGGAGAGCGAGAGTGCTGTTCCTGTCTCTTGGTGATTACGTCGAATGCTTGAAGCAGATGTACTCAAGGAAAGCATGAGAAAGTGCAAGTTTGAATGCCCTGCGGAATTCTGATGCTCGGGTTCCAATAGTCGCCGACATTTTTAATTGTTACTCACGCCGATGGCCTTGCATACCACGGTGGATAGAAAGTGTACATTGTTGTATGACACATGATACATTTATCAAGAATTCATGGGCAAGATGACGAGCAAACGTATCCGATTTAAGAAAAAAAAGGCAGGTGAGTAGAAGAGACTTCAACTAAGTATGCAATGCAAGAAACCCAGGATTACGATCGGAGGTACTTGATGAACCTCTGAATGCGGCCGTGACGTTTTGGAGAGGAAACAGTATCAATACCTGTTGAAAGCCCGCACTGCTGGGAGAATTCTGTACGCAGATCATGGTTCGATACAAAAAAATATTTCTGGCGTGAACAATGATATCGCTCACCATAAATCCATTTCCTGATTTCTTCTATCACCTCTGATTGCTTCTCTAGGTCTATGGATGCAATCCGAAACAAGCCAACTGCTTCTTCTCGGCGCTGAATAGCATACAGCGCCTCGCATTTTTGCTGGTAATGAATGAACCTCAGTTCGTCTGTGTCGCCTGTCCAGCCAAACATCTTGACATAGTGTGAGCAGCCCAGACGTTAGGATAAGAAAACGTGACTTGCCAGTGAAATGGTTTCTAATTGCGGATCAGGAGGAAACCGAGGAGGCATTTGACTACCTGGATGATCAAACAGTTCGAGTACCACATCATATTCACGATTCCGCATGTGCATTTTTCGAACAATTGAATACATGTGTGCCTGTAACAGATTGTCAGACCCATCCTACAAAGCAGTTCTGATGATACTGTACCTGAACCATGTGGCACAACGACACTGTTGGGCAGAGCGTAATTATATCGGTGACACGCGCCATCCCTTCCTGGCGGTTTCCCGATGTAAATATGACGATCGCCTATCGGACGGTCATGGACAGATAGGCCACAGTAAGTGTTAAAAACGAACCTTGACGAGAGACATGAAGCACATCTCTATATCAAACATGTCACAATGATAAAATAGTATATTGAACTCTTCTATGGCACGATCTGTATCTCCTTGGCCGAACAACGCAATGCTGTATGCGATGTAAGCCAGTATGGTCGGCTTGTGTGCAATAGACTTATACACGATCAGTGTGAATAAGCGGACAAGAAGAAAAGGACGACCACCTTTTGAGCGTCTTGGATGGCAGGGTCCCACTGGTGAAGACGTGCTCGGAGGAAAGCGCGGCTGGCATACAAGTGTTGACTTTCATTGGATTGCTCAATTTCTTGCGACAGTAATTGGATCGCCTCGAGTAACTTGTCCTCCTTCCATAGTTTGAGTACCATGGTGCTAGCGTTGACGGGCTACGAGAAAGAGATGGAATTAGAACGAGAGTCGACTCTGTTGACACAGACTTGCATTTGTCATGTGCGGAGTGATGCGTTTGTGAGACATCTGTAGCAGCCAAAGAGACGATTTATCATGAAGGAATTCACCGCAGCGAGTTTAGCACATACGGTATCAAGATAATGGGAGGGAAGAATGTCATGCAGATTGCGAATCGCGATTCCGCCTGGCCCGCCCATCACGATGTTACAGTTGTTTGTCATGGCCATACAGAAGATGACGTCCTTGTTTTGGATGGTGGATCCAATCTGCTTGTGAGTGACGGTGTCCCAGAACGACATCACAGACCCATCGGCTGCTGCAATAAATTTATTGTCCTTTGCGAGCATGATACGTCCACGTTCACTTGCATGGACTTTCCAGGATGTGACAGTTTCCCCAGAGGCGGCATTGATGCAGTAAATATTCCCTTCGTACGAGGAGACGAATAGCCTACTGCTGGTGTTATCCCAGACGAGCGATTTTTTGCCAACTCGGAGAGGCGTGTCGAAGAGGAGCCTTCCGTTTTGGCTCTCGTAGATGCGTATGTTCGTGTCCAACGTTGCGGTGGCGATGCGAAGACCATCCGGAGAGAATTTGACTCCGACCACCCAGCCGTCGTGTTTCCATTTGAATATTTTCTCGCCAGTAAGCAGCGACGAGACGCAGGCAGTTCTGTCCAATGATCCACTGGCAATTCGCGTCCCATCCGGAGAGATGTCCACTGCACGCACCCAATTGCTGTGTGCCTTGAACTCGTTCTCCTTCGTGCGGCTGTTTGCCCGCCACACCTGGACTGATCCACTCACAGTCCCGTCCACAAGCCACCATCCGTCTTGCGAAACAGCGATGCTGTTGACTGTATTTCCCGCATCTATTGGCTCTCCCACTTCCTTTCCGTCTTCCAAACACCAATATCGAATCTTGCCATCCCCACCACCGCTCACAAAATTCTTCTCTTCGACGAGGAGAGCAAGCGAATATATGCCAGTACTTGGAGCGTCGATTTCGACGACTTTCACTTCTTTTTGGTGAGTCGCACTGGTTTCATTCGAATTTAGGTCCTCGTCAATTTTTCTTCGTGCTCTTCTCTCAGGTCCCCGATTTTTCGTCGACTGTGAGTGAGACATTCTTGGATAGGCGGCAAGAAGGACACGTAGGCGTTTACTCGAGGTACGCCATAGCCTTGCTGTATCTTATCAATGCATAGACTGGTTTGCGTTCATCTCCGTTTCCCCGTTGTGGTCTAGATCTGATTGCACTAAGGCGGCGCGGATTCACTCCTATAATAGAAGAGAGAATGATCCATGTCGAATCACATGTGTAAACACCAAAAGGATGAGGCCGGATCATTCTACTCAGAGGAGAGATCAAACTATCACGATATGCGCATTTCACGAGTAATTGTCCTTGTTTCACAATCCACTGCCTGCGCTCACTCAATCCGCCTTCGTTCGCATACTCCCCCGCGGGTAGTAGGCGCGCCAACAGTGTGGTGGTATTCTCATGTGCCCTAGTAGTTGTTGGCATCATGCCATCATATGTCCATGTCTCTTTCGACGCTTGTCATCACAATGGTGGTGGGCGGAGGGGATGGATACACTGGAGAGGAGAATTTTACCGAAGAACGATGACGACGGCGGAATTGGCGTGCAAGGCATCTTGAGGTGGTGGTCACGCCATCGCATTTCTGTCGCCCTCTTTGTCGTCATCGTTTCAACGAGGCGACGCCAGGAAATGGCAAGACGCAGTAAGGCCTTGCTTAACAGGGTACCAGGAGATGTACATGCAAACAGCGCATTTGCTGAGTGCTAAGACACTGGCCCCGTCGTGGGCGTGAGCGATGGGCCGATGGTGGCGATGAGCACGAGGGTACACTGCATGCTGGCAGCTCGTGCCCGCGAGCGTCGAGTATTGGTACTACGTAACGGTGTACTCACCAAAACCCAAATAAACCCGGCAAACGCCGCTTTAATTATGGGGATGGCAGAAACCTTGCCAAGCAAATTCTAATCCAAACCCAGTACTCGAGTCATGGCGCCACCAGCAAAACTGTAACGGAAGCTCGGAATGGAGCCGTATGCGAATAAGGTTTATGGCAGATATGGCGGATGGTGAAACAAGGATAATAATATATGCACGTAAGATACTACATGCCCTATGCCCTATGATCTGATTACAAGTACTACGATAGTTCTCAAGTTGGAAACATGGAGTTGATCCTGGCACCCCAAGAGACTCTAAACCGCTTCCGAAATGTAAGCATGCTCTAAAGATACCTGAAACCTTTCGGAATGGTCCTCACGGCGCATGGTGTCTATAAAAGATTTTCTCTCTCCAACTGCCAAGGGCCTGAAAGGAAGCCAAGCACTACGTACAGGTGACTTGAATGGAGTTATTTATTGCTTATCATGCGATCTTAAGAGCGTTGATAGGTTTAATTGCCAGTTCCCACAGCACTAACTTAGTCCTGAGACCACATTTTCTGCGATAGGGCGATTCGTCTCATGGACGGTGTGGTCACCAGACTACTTATGGAATGCTTTCCATGAAAGCGAGATGATGAGTTTTTAACCATTAGTCAACACGAGCTTTAAAAAGTGCATCTTTTCCCCGGAAGTCCTTTTCAACTTACAGACATGTTTCTTTATGTTTCTGCAGCGTTTGCCACTGTCATTGTCGCTGTAAGGTTGGCCCAACCATCTAAGGTGTGTAATCTACTTGTTGGAGCCACTTTTTTCTTCTAAGTCCTGTCTCTTTTCCAGCTGGATGCTATACCTACAGTTGGGTCAAGCAGCTGGTTGGGTTCGTGGTGGTCTGCGTTGAAGTACCTAACCAACGGGCTGGACATCTTACAAGAAGGGTATGAAAAGGCAAGTCAAGCGCTTAGTACACTTCACGCATCTCAGTCGTCTTTCAGTTCAAGTCGGCTCCATTCAGAGTTGCAGAACTTCACCGCTGGACAGTCGTCGTAAGCAGCCGCGAGCATGTGGAGGAGCTGCAAAGAGCACCTGATGACATGCTTTCATTCGATGAAGCCTCTAATGAAGCAAGTTTTTGTCTTCGTCCTGTGGAGTTCTAATGGTTATGTTTTCTTGACGACAGCAAGTTCATATCGAGTTCACGATGGGACCCGAAGTACACCATAACCCTTATCACGTGTCAGTTTTGCGTTCAAAGTTGACCCGAAACATTGCGACATTGTACCCCGAAATGAAAGATGAACTTATCGTCGCATTTGACGACGAACTGGGTCTCGAGGGCGACGGTGAGAATTTTGCTTTTATTATGGTGGCGATGTTCATCATTGTCTGGAAAACCTAGAGTGGAAAGGCGTACCTGCATTCAACATCATCCAAAAGGTGATTTGTAGAACGAGTAACAGGCTGCTGATCGGGCTTCCTTTGTGTGAGTCTCCCTGTTTCTTTCCTCACCTTTCGCCTTGCTTAAATTGCTTTAGGCCGTAACCCCGCGTGGATGAGTCTCATCATCCAGAATACTCTCAGTGTCGTCAAAGGGGCTGCTATTATTAGCTTATTTCCAGATTTGTTGAAACCGTAAGTCATGGTGTGTTACTTGACTCTGCTTTATTTCATTGCTGTAACAGTATGGCTGTTCGATTTCTTACAAGCATCAATAACACCAATCAGCGAGCAGTGGAGTTTCTTCGGCCAACGATCGAGGAGCGACAGAGATGCCGCAACGAACAAGGGAATGAGTGGGCCGACAAGCCGGTCAGTTCACCTTATTTGGAGGCGCCCCGTAACTTATGATTGTGTTTGGTAGAACGACTTTCTGTCGTGGTTAATGGACGAGGCAGAGGGTCCAGAGTTATCCGTAGAGTCCTTGACAGGACGCATATTAGCTACCAACTTCGCAGCCATTCATGTGAGTTCTCATGTCCAGTTATCACTTTCTCATGACGCTCACATCGTCTACCTTACAGACGACCTCCGTTGTATGTTTCGATTTTCGTGCCGCAGTTAAACCTGTTTGACTAAGTTGACTATGGCAGAGCTTTACTCATGCGCTCTTCTACCTCGCGGCCAATCCTCAATATATGCAGCCTCTTCGGGAAGAAGTCGAAGGAATTGTCGCAGACGAGGGATGGTCGAAGTTGGCAGTCGGCAAGATGGGAAAAATAGACAGTTTCCTCAAGGAGTGCCAACGTCTTGAAGGCGTCGGTGGAGGTGAGTTTCCCTGTGGTCCGTTAGACAGACACATCTGATAATTCAAATAAAGTGAGCTTGATGCGCAAGGCATTGAAAGACTATACTTTTGCGGATGGCACGTTTATTCCTAAAGGTACCCTGATCGTCGCAGCCGCTCGACCAGTACACCTCGATGAAGCATTTTATGAAAACGCACAGTCGTTCGAGCCTTTTCGGTTTGCTGATATACGGGAAGATCCCGGGGAGACTTTGAGGCATCAGTACGTGTCAACGACGGCTGACTATTTGGCGTTCGGATATGGTCGACATGCTTGGTACGCATCATCATCTTTTGCGATTTATCGATGATCTGGAGCTATGGTGCGCTTTGTTAGCCCGGGACGTTTCTTTGCCGCCACGGAGCTAAAATCCATGTTGGCCTATATCGTGGTGACGTACGACGTCAAGCTAGAGGGAACGAAGCGTCCAGAGACGCTTCGTATTGCGACGGCATTGGTACCAAATCCGACCGCAAAAGTCATGTTCAGAAGGAGGGTTGGTTGAATGAACATCAAGCGAGCGCACTAGACGAGAAGTTTGAATACTAGATATACAAACTTAAGATATCGATTTGAAACTTGTATAGCTATGGCGTTAGACTGTTCCCTCTTCAATTCATCTCATGTCTTCGTTCTGCTCATCGCCACCTTTTTGAACCAAGACTGTCCGAGAGCTCGAGAATGCCTCAGGATGCATCGAATTCTAAACGTGCATGTGACGAAGTGAAGATCAATCATTAGCCACGTATACTATCCCTAACTAGCCTCGGCACCCGTCACAAAAGTCGGCTTTCATTCGAAAGTCCAAAGCAAAGCGTGACGCGACGGCGTGTGGCATGAGCAAGGTGTATGTACGACTACAATATGTGTATAGTATCAAATCAAATCAAGAGGAGCATTCAATGACCTGGATCGTAAGAGTTATTTCCATTGTGGTTAGTGTGCGAGTGTCGAGCAAGTTTGATATGGACCTTGAGTAAAGTATTCAGGCGGTGTAATGGGGGTATAAGATGTGAAGCTGATCGGTTCAGATTGCTCGCAGGGCCCACGAATTGAGTATGAAAAATTGTTGGCTCTCCTGAGGGACCGGCTACTGGAGCAATGGCAGTGCGCTTTCTTGAACCACCCAAGAGTCTACTGAACCGTGGCTCATTTACTTGAGTGGGACATTCAGTGGTGTGGTTTTTGATCACGTTCGTGAGTTCAGTAACTGTACCCTCCGTTGGCAGCGAGAGGGAACCAGCAAGAGCGACAAGGTCAACCTTTCGCTTGTATGATGCCAGTGGGGAGTCAAAGATACGACGTTCCATGACATGGTTAATGCGGTGAGTACGTGCCACGTTATAAGTTGTAAACCCCATCCCGGTCCACTGAGGCGAAGATGGTCTTGGCGGGTCGGGAGATGGTGGCTATGTGGAATTGAGAGAGGGCGGGAACAAGTCGGGCGCAGTAGCGCGTCTTTGCAAAATGTATCCTCAGCGACAACTCGTATTCTGATAAACAGGCTGACGAGAAAATGAGCTGAAAGCCATAGTCGAAATTCCTTACTATTCCTGATGCCATCTGGTCGCACCTCTGAGTTGAACGATTGACTTGAGTGTGTTGGTGTGGCAAGCTCGACTCGCGGGTTCAAAGTTTGAGATCACGTGCATTCTTTTGCGTACGTGCACTGCCACTGCCAGCCTTGTCACGCATACACCATCGTCTTTGGGGTCACATCGGATGACTTTCCGAGCGTAGCGCTATTACGCGGGAGAACATCATGATGTCAACTCCGGTGTAACTAGACCGGTAATACTCCTCTTGAGGTTTGGACGCAATGTGAGGTTAGTCCACTTCAATTATTATCCTGGTGATGAAAACCTCTAACTAGTCAATCATGCCGCCCTCTCTTGCGCAGCCCACCTTTGGGTCGTCCGTGTGACGTGAGTGTTTGTGCCACCACTTTCTAAGGTTACTTAATGGAAGTTGACATTAATCCCGCTTATACTCCATCGCATCTAACATGAGAAACCTATGAATTCATGTTGTTCCAAGAATTTTACCTGCAGGGTGGTAGCACTATCGTTCTGGTCTCCACGACCTCTTGGCACCGATACCGGACAGCGGCCTCTTTTAAATAATTCCGCGGAAGGGTGATTTTGTCTCGTTTCAAAAGTCTTATTTGAGATTGGCCACGCTGGCATTCCAGACACGAAGGCACTTATGCCTTGAATTCTTCAATTATAATTCGTAATGATTTTGTTTTACAGCTCAATGTCACAATGTTTAGGTATCTCGGACGACACCGATGCTATAAGGAAAGGGTATTCGAAGGTTTTACCAGGTTCCTAAAAACGGATGAGCTCATGCACAGCCTCGACTCCTTGGCATGTCATGACATTATCGACAGAATCGGTGAAACTTCTGCTTCCGCCAGTGTCACACCGTCGCCTTAGCAATGTCTTGATAAGATTCTTGAAGAAAATTCTTCATACACCGGGCGGGGAATTGCGACTACAAGAGCATCAATTTTCGTTGGGAACTCACGTACCCAGCTTTGTGTGTGGTTAAACAGCTCCATCATGTCCTCTGACCTGCAGTCCGCTGTGGAGTTTCTCCGGTTGAATAACTATGTGTCACGTATGGTCGTTCCTACATCTCGCTAACGACTAGCTTACAGAGCAACACAGTTTTTTACGCTACTCTTATTTTGTATGATTATGGTGAGTTGCATTTTTCGACCATTTTTCTTCAGACTGAAGTGACCATCGCCTTCTACTCCTGTAGTACTTACACTTCCAAGAGAGGTACATATATTACCTCGCCTTCCGCATATTATAATGTATGAGCTGACAGTGTTCTTAGATCAATTATATTTGGGTACGGGAGGCAAACATGAACTAGGGTCTAGGTTATTGACAACACTGTAGGGCAGACCGTGAAAGTTTGTTTCCATGATGTTTTTTATGGTGCGTATGAAGCTTCAGTTCAAATATTCCTGTGATCCAAATCGACGACCTTGTAGGTGCGCTACGTTGGTCTTAGTTATGCTATGTACGCCCACTGCTTCTATGACGCATATAAAAGCTAAATTGATCCTTACTTCAAGGATGAGTGGTTTCGGTATGTTTTGAATTAGATTTTTGACCTGGATTTAAATACAAACACAGGCGGTACCACATTCATCCCGGGCCCGCTAAGAGTTAGTTTCATTTCTTTCTTATCACTAAAAAATACCATTAATGATCGTCTTCTCATAGACGTATGGATCTAGAACTGTTTCAGCCCAGCTGTGCTGACGAAGGCTCCACAGGTGTGAGTACATTAAACCATCCACTGTTTCGCAACATTGTTGTGATACGGGGATGTTTTACAAGGTACCGCAATCTATCTAGCATTGAACTGGGAATATTTGATATTTCTCGCTGCTGCTAACTGTGAGCAACTGTACCTCCTCATCGTCATTTTTTGAACATCCATTTAAATCACAGACATGATGATCCTGCGGGTATATACAATCTGGAATCGATCCAAGGCCGTCCGCTATGTCCTTCTGGCCGTATTTCTGATACAGCTTGTTGTATCTGGAGTTTTGGCAGGGATGTATTTCAATTCCGACCATATCTCGGGTATGTCTCAACAATTGCACGTACATCTCACCATTATCTCATGGAAGGGTCTTTCTTATCTAGTCACGATTTCCCAAGTCTCTGATCTTACATTTTGCGACTATTCTCCCATAAATGTCCCGTCCATGCTTACCTTGTATATTAACCTTCCACGATTGATTCTGGGAGTGGTACTCTTGGCTCTCGCAGCGACGCAAACGTTGAAACAAATGGTCGGAACATACGACGCAACGAACCAGTTGCAGCAATGTATGCGATTGCTTATAAGATACAATATTTTCTACCTGTTCATGTAGGTCGTTCTTTTTCCCTTGTCCCGTCCAGTCGTCATGGACAATTTAATATCTAGGAACGTGCTCATCAATGTGACGGACGTGTTGACGTTTGCAACCATCAACAGCGTCCTAGTTCTCTTGCTGTCCTCGTTTGGCTACTCGGCGTCGTGTATCATGATGCCCCGGTTCATCCTCAGCGTGCAGGAACTGTACGAGGGCGATCTGGGAGCCGACTGCGGATTCGGTCTGTCGATACCGCCTATTCCCGTTGCTGAGGGAGATGCAGAAGAATCGGACGGGATTCAACTCTCGGAGATGCGGCACGGGCGCGGTAACGGGAAGTCAGGGAACATCACTCGGGGTCAGTCGGAATGGGATGAGGAACACGGCAAATAAAGAGGCGTTTCGGGAATCCCAGGGAGACGTGTTTGAAGTTGAACTTTCAACACAAAACTCTTTGTGGTATTTTCCGGTTTGAAGTCGCCAGTTACGCCCGTAGAAAGGTTAATGTTGAATGTAATACTGTACATACACGACGGTCTCCCTGCGTACCACATACGTACACTAGGCACTCACAAGCATGCAATGTCTACCATGGGGCAAAGCCCTGAAGGACAGGGATGTATATAGATCGTCTAGATTCTTGGAAACCGTACACCGTACAGCCCCTCGACTGAAAATATGTATTCGACAAGTGGACTCGAGTCGGGACTGCAAGTGCAAAGGGTAATTTCGCAGATCTTATATTCGTACCTTTATTATTTCATTCTTCAGCCTGGTATACTGGGCGGAAAATTTATAACATGTATAATCTATTAGGCTCGTTCACGCCTCAGCTGCGTGTGAAGCTGGCATGTAGTCTAGAAGGGCGCATCGTGATGGCAAGGAACAATAAATTTATTACAGCGTCTTGTAGATCCAGAACTCTCGTACCTTTTGTACTTGTACACGAGTCTGCACATAATACTTCAAAGGCGCCCCTTCATGCCTTACATGCGTACGGCCAATGAAAAGCAATACAAAACAAAAAAGATACAATCAACTATCTCCCATGGACACGTCCCCATTTGCCCCACCTTTACCGATTTCCTCGAACACGAGCGACCCCTGCTGCTCCTTGAGCCACTGCACGCTCCTTTTTTCGTCCATGAAATACGTGTACGCCCGCCGCAGGTCCTCGACGTCCACCTTTTCGGCCTTGCGCTTCCGCGCGATCACCTGCGCGCACGAGATCAGGTTGAGGGCGTACCGGAGCGTCGTCGAGCTCGCCATGGACGTCAGGACATTAAGCGCGTCCGTCGACAGGCTCACGTCCTCTTCTTCGCATCTGCAGTCGACTGTCAAGCGCAACGAAAACGCGACGAGAAGAAGAAAAGACGGTACCGAATCTGAATGATCTGTTGAATGTCCTCATCCGTGTAGGGTTTCGTGCTGACGATCAACACGCGGTCGAGGAGATCTACTGGAAGACCGTGTGGACTGCGCACATTGGTCCCTCGTATCCTCGACATCCCACGATTCGATGCCATGATGACAAGCGGGGATAGTTCGCTTTCCAGCGCCCGGTTCATAAAGGAGAAGCATTCGATATCGAGCATGTGAACCTCGTCGATGAACAGCACCTGCAAGCCGAGGTGAGCCAGTTTAATATTTTATGCGAGAAAGAGGGAAACTGACGCCAGGAATGATCTCTGCTTTTCCTTCCTCTCGCCATTCGGCCACCTTGGTGTTTATTTGGTCGCGTAGTTCGGGTTTGATTTCACCCGTGTCGCCAGCAAAGAGCGCGAGGAAGCCTTGTGTTCGACTGTTGATGACGTCGATCTCGTGAAGTGAAACCGTATGAACGACTTCTTTTCGTTTTTGTATTTCGCCCTCTGGGCATTGTACGAATTTAGTCTACGAGGCGACGACTGAGTATGGACAATGGGCAAGCTTAGGTGACATACGTCTGCACCCATCGCGTCATAGTCCCTTGAACGAGCAAATGAACGACCCAATTTGGACACTTTGCCCGAAGTCTTGTCAATGACCACGACGTCGCCTGCGAGTACCTTTTCTTTTGACAGCGCATCGATCATTTTCGTTCCAAGATCATATATCGTCTCCATGTCCGTGGTCTTGATCGTCAATTTCCCCGTTTTGGTCGCCTTTCACGACGGGCCGTCAAAAGGCTGAAAGCGGAAAAGCATCAAGCAAAAACACACCCCCGTAAGGCTGCGGTCGATTTGAATTTCGACGATCTCCCCCTCGATGATTTCCGTTTCTTCCTTGATACGGACCCCGATGCTTCTCCGAATCGCCTGCGTAAGTGCCTCGGTTTTGGACATGGAGAGCGAAAAGACTTCGCTGCCCGCGATCATCGTAAAGGGCACGTCGGTGCCAAGCGTCTGCGCCATGCCTAGATTCGGACGTGACGTCGGATCCAACGACGAGCGTGGTACTAGGACGTACCGAGCGCGATGGCCGTCTTCCCCGTCGAGGGCGGGCCGGCAAACAAGATGGCGCGTCCTGCTATCCTTCCCTCTTGGACCATCTTGAGAATCATCCCTGCTGCTTTGCGGGCTTTTCCTTGGCCGACCATGCCTTGAGCGTTTCCACGCGGCTCGAGCCGGTCGTCGAGACCCAAGCCACGGATGTGGGAGTGTGCGCCTGACGAACGAGTTAGAGGTGTGGTGGGTAGGTTCGGGTAAACTTGCCTATGCGCTCCATTTTGGTGATGTCCCGTAGCTCAGACGTCCCTGCTGTGATATGTGTAGCCTATACGCCGTCGTGTCCATCAGCTTGTCGAGGTGAGTAAAGGGAGTGCATACCATGGCGCTGGTTCTCGTTAGTTGGAGGGACGCGTCTGTTTGTGCGGCGCAAACACTGGCGTAAAATTCTGCGTCTCGTCTTTCTACGACAAAGTGTGTTTCTCGCCATGTTCGGTCTACGTGCGGGAACGAGTCTCCTGCGCTCGTTCGCAGCACAGTGTACATCCCGCCCGCCCGCCATCCGCGCCCTGACGCCGTCCTGGACACCCACGCGCACGTACGCCGCCCGCACCACCCACGAGTCCATCGCCTCCTACGACGCCGTCGTCACCGAATTCAAAACCTACAAGCCCATCACCCCTGGTATCCGCCACCTCCGCCGCCCAATCAACTCGCACCTCTACAAGGGCAAACCAGTCCGCCTGCTCACGACCGCGTTGCGCAGAAAAGGCGGTCGCAATTCCACGGGGCGCATCACGGTGCGTTTTCGTGGTGGAGGACACCGAAGGCGAATTCGGATCGTCGATTTTGCGAGAATGGAGTCGGGGCAGTATGACGTGGTGAGAATCGAGTACGACCCGGGTCGGTCGGCGCATATTGCGCTCGTCCAGGCGAAGGACCCGAATGCGGAGGGGAAGGCCAGATGGAAGTACATTTTGGCCCCCGAAGGATTGAGGGCAGGCGACGTCGTGGAGAGCTATCGTTCTGGTCTTCCAGCGTCACTGCTCCAGTCCGCGCGTGGCGGCGAGGACGACGCCGTGGGCGAAGGCGGGGCTAAAAAGATGTATTCTGTCGATGAAATTGCCAAGCGGACCAAGGACCAATCGACGTCGGACGCGCTTCTCATTGGTATTCTCCGTAGGGCGGTTATTAAACTGGGAAACTGCGTTCCTATCAAGCTCATTCCAACCGGAACCATGGTGCACAATGTGTCCCTCGATCCACTCGGAAAAGGCATACTCGTACGCTCTGCGGGGACGTTTGCACAGGTCGTGCACCACGAGGAGAATGGCCGGTACAGTCATCTTCGACTCCAGAGCGGCGAGGTACGGAAGGTGCTGTCGAACTGCGCGGCGAGTATCGGACGCGTTAGTAATCCTCTGTGGGACGATCGGAAGCTCGGCAAAGCAGGGAGAAATCGGTGGTTAGGCTGGAGACCCCGCGTGCGAGGTGTTGCCATGAACGCGTAGGTTCTTCTGCCGCTCTGCAAGCCGCCGTTTCTGATATTCGGATAGGTGCGATCACCCCCACGGAGGTGGACGTGGTAAATCCAAGTCGAACAAGCACCCGGTGTCGATATGGGGCTGGGGTACCAAGGGTAACCGCACGCGCAAACCGGGAGCACTTGGACCGTCTGGTAGCAACAAGATGGTGATCAAGGAGCGACCACGGGGCAAGGAAAAGACTAGATAATTACATTACGACTCGCGATTGTTCTTTGAATACACTTTTGGTTAGATTTTCGATCCTACATACGTGTTGACGCGATCACGTGACATGCGCGTACGGCACGCGTTCGTTTGGATGCAGACAACTTGAAGGCTTAAATACCCCGTCGTCTTCTTCCCGCCCCCGTCCGCAACTTGCTCGCCAACCAAAGCTATGCACTCGTCCACACTGAGCAGGACATCCTCTGCAGCCAGCATATCCTCCGACGACACTGCTCGACGCACCCGCAAGCGCTTCACCAACGTCCAGCTCATGATGCTCGAGCAGCTCTTCCACCAGTCCTCCCACCCAACGCGTGAACAGCGCGAAGCGGTCGCAAAGTCCGCAGGCATGTACGTGCTTCTTCCCCCACTTTCCGTAGAGGAAGTGTCACTGACCCGGCGCACATATGGGTTCGTCCGACGTCTAGGGAAATGAAATCGGTCACGATTTGGTTCCAGAACAAGCGTCAGACGGAACGCAAGGTGGCATTGCACCACGCGAGCCAGACCGACGGACAACGGTCCGGTCCATTTACCTTCCCCTCGTCCCCCCTTCTGTCATCTCCCTACGCATCCACGTCGGCCCTCCCCGTCCGTACACATACCCGAACGCTCTCCTCGGCCTCTTCGACGCATGCACATATGCTTACGCCCCGTCGTAAAATCACTCCACCCCGTTCGCGCCCCTCGCTTGACCGCGTCGCCTCCCGTTCTGAATCCCGCCTCCCACCACCACGCACGCCAACGAGGCCGCACGACCCCCATGCGTCTCTATGGGACAACATGCCATCGTCGCCACTCGCGCCACCAGCAAGTCCACCATCACGGGACCTGGTCGAGTTCATGGGGGGCAGTCGGACGCTCGAGTGGGCATGTGCAGCAGCGCGGTTGTCGGGCAAGGAAGTCCGACGACGACCCCGCATGCACGAACGGGATTCACGTGGGGAAGGAGAGGGGGACGAGACAGAAGAAGAGGACATGGAGGCGGTCACGCCCGAGGGGAGTCTCCGTGTGTCGGATGTGGCACGATGGCAGGGAAACCAAGGCCTGCAGCTTCCCCAACCGCCACGAATATTGTCGCGCGCATCCACGTCGGCGTCCTTGTTTGACCCGGTCCCTGAGTCCGGCAACGAGGCGTGGTCCCAGGACGACGGGATGGAGGGGGTTGCCAAAGATGCGCCGCAGGACGAAGATAGGATGCGTGCTGCATTGGCCCTGTGTGGACTCGGTCGGAGGAGTGAGTAAATTGGTTCGTGTGAATGCAAGCCGAGGGCATTCCTTTGTTGTGCCAGTCGGGGGGCGTGTAGATAGTACATCGTACATATCCGTATCTTGGTGTATGGGACCGGTTGATGTATTACTGTAAAAAAAGAAGGACGATTGCAGTGCCCGGAGAACGTGTTTTTCGTTGACAGGTACATTGTTGTTGTTTTTCAGCCTACTGTCAGTAAGTAGTCTACATACCTTCAATCCATCTCGTATCACATATGCCGCCTATGTAAATCTGGGAGAAGTTCCGCCAGCTTTGGGTGTGATGACCTTCGGGAATTACTGTGTAGGGCACGATCGGAGGAGACAAAGTGCTATGCCCAGCACACTCGATGCGGCAGAGAACTTGGAGATTGATTCAAGGGACTAAGATGGCATCCGCTTACAGCATCCGGGGATGCATAGTACGCCGAGCGTCTCCGGCCACCATTTACTTCTTCATTCCTAATAAAATCCCTGGGACCACCCACGAACGATAGACAAACTTTAAACTGACTGAAAAGTAGAAAGGCGAGTTGCCATCACCATCAATATTGCCCGGCAATGCAAGGTGCTCGCTGCGAAACCTTTGATAAACGACCGTATAACGTGACGCAGGTAACTCTACAAAGATGTGGCAAATGTTGGTTTACTCGCAGCCCTGCCATGTTTCGTACCACCGGCGTCTTTCCGTTTCGCAGATCTCCTGTAACAGACGGACCGTCTCTTAAATGCAAAACTAAATTGATTGGTCTCTCTGGCTGTTGTGAGTGTCATTCGTGTGCATCAGGACAGCGGGAAGAAAGAAACGTGGACCAGTTGAAAACATGGATCCGACCCGTGAATGCGCATGTATTCCGTGATAAAGGGATGCCATAAAGTTGGTTAGACAACAAAGAGGCAAACCGGTATGTACTCCGGAGCATGTTTGGGGTATGTCATATTCTTCGCTCAAAGTAGGAACTTCCGCACCAGTTGTTTTCAGCGTGCTCAAACCGAAGCAATACGCATATTCATGGAGGGCGCGATGTACTAGATGCGCCGATGCGGACCAATGTCTCTCGGTAGTTGTTGTGTCAACGCACGTGTTGACGGTGTAGAAACTTTCGACTCAGGGCCAGGACATGTAATGACAGAGCTATGTTCGTTTCGTCAGAATCGCTTTGCAAAGTGACCTCCAGTATTTTTACCCTTGAAATGATCCGCTTGGTCATCCGTTTGCTATTGTCGAGGGTGAAATTCGCATATCATGGTGTTCGCACCATTCTGTTCTCCCCTCCGAATGATTCGGTTTCTGCCTTTTGGTGTCTGAGACGTGAATCATTTTGTTATGGCGCCACCTTGGAGCACGGTTGTTACTAAGCTCAAGACCACCATGACGTTAGGGAATTGGGTCAAAGGGAAACGGAGATGAACACAAACCGGTGCATGCATTGATAAGGAACACGTGTATACCGCGAGACCGTGGCGTACCTCAAGTAAACGCCTAGGCGCCCTTCTTTTTATACCACCGTGACATATCCAAGAATGTCTCACTCGCAGTTGACAAAAAATCAGGAGAATGGCGAGTGCCTGAGCGAAGAGCACGAAGAAAAGCTGACGAAGACCCAGATCCGAATGAAACCAGTGCGATTCACCAAAAAGAAGTGAAACTTGTCGAAATTGACACTTCAAGTACCATATATTCGCTTGCTTTCCTCGTCGAAGAGAAGAATTTTGTGAGCGGTGGTGGGGATGGCAAGATTCGATATTGGAGTGTAGAAGACGGAAAGGAAGTGGGAGAGCTAATAGATACGAGAAATACAATCCACGGTATCGCGGTCTCGCAAGACGGACAATGGCTCGCGAACGGGACTACGAGTGGATCAGTCCAAGTATGGCGGGCACAACCGCACGAAGGTGAAAACGGTCAAAGCACACAGCCGCGATTGGGTGCGTGCAGTGGACATCTCTCCGGATGGGATGAGAATTGTCAGCGGATCTGACGACAACACTGCCCGCGTTTCGTCGCTCCTTTCCGGCGAGAAAATATTCGAATGGAAACACGACGGCTGGGTGGTCGGTGTCAAATTCTCTCCGGATGGTCTTCGCATCGCCACCGCAACGTCGAACACAAACATCCGCATCTACGACAACCAAAACGGAACGCTCCTCTTCGACGCGCCTATCCGAGTCCGCGCGGCTCTCAACAATTCGCTTGCCTGGAACAACACCAGCAGTAAACTATTCGTCTCCTCATATGATGGGAATATCTACTACTTCAATGCCGCCTCTGGGGAAACTGTCACATCCTGGAATGTCCAAGGAGAAGATGGGTGCATCGCACTCGCAAAGAACAACAAATTTATTGCAGTAGCAAATGTGTCTGCGGTGTCATTCTGGGATACCGTCACTCACAAGCAGATTGGGTCCACCATCCAAAACAAGGACGACACCTTCTGTATGGCTATGGCAGACAACCGTGACTTTGTGATGGGCGGGCCAGGCGGAATTACGATTTGCAATCTGCATGACATTCTTCCTTCCTATTATCTTGATACTGTATGTGCTAAACTCATTCCTATATATTCCTTCATGATAAATCATATCTTTGGCTGCTAAAGATGTCTCAAACACATCGCTCCACACACGACAAATGCAAGTCTGTGCCAACAGAGTCGACACTCGTTCTAATTCCATCTCTTTCTCTTGTAGCTCGTCGATGCTAGCCCCGCGGTACTCAAGCCGTGGAAGAAGGACAAGCTACTCGAGGCGATCCAACTGCTATCGCAAGAAATCAAACAATCCAACGAAAGACAACACTTGTATGCTATCCGTGCCCTCCTCCGAGCACGTCTTCACCAGTGGGATCCAGCCATCAAAGATGCTCAAAAGGTGGTCGTCCTTTCGTCCTTTTCCGTTCATTCATATTGATCGCGTATAAAGTCCATTGCATGCAAGCCGACCATGCTGGCTTACGTTGCACACAGCATCGCATTATTCGGCAGAGGAGACGGAGAGCGTGCCAAAGAAGAGTTCAATATGCTCTTTTGTCATTGCTATGTATTTGATGTAGATATGTGCTTCATGTCTCTCGTCAAGGTTCGTTTTTGACAAGTACTGTGGTCTATCTATTCGTGACCCTCTGATAGGCGATCGTCATATTTACATCGGGAAACCGCCATGAAGGCATAGCGCGTGTCACGGATCTAATTACGCTCAGCCCAGCTGTCTTGTGTGATTTCGTCCAGGTGCCGCATCATAATCACCTCCTGGAAACGCTTTAACAATGCTTTACAGGCACACATGTATACCATTGTTGGAAAATCGCACATGCACAAGGGTGAATACGACGCGGCACTCAAACTTTTTAATGATCTGGGCGGTGAAATGCATATTCCTTTCTTTCTTCCCGATCCACAATTCGAAACCATTTCTCTGGCAAGTCTCATTTTCTCATCACGACGTGAGAGTTACTGATGCTGTATCAAGATGTTTGGCTGGACAAACGACACAAATGAACTAAGGTTCATACTTTACCGGCAGAAATGCGAAGCACTGCACGCTGTCCAGCGCCGAGAGGAAGCAGTTGGGTTATTCCGGATAGCGTCCACAGACCTTCAGGAGCAATCAGAAACGAGAGAAGAAGTCAAGAAATGGCTTCAAGGTGAGTGAAGTTGTTGATGCGAAAATTATATGTATCGAACCATGATCTGCGTACAGAATTCTCCCGGCAGTGCGGGCTTTCAACAGGCGTTGATACTCCAAAGCGTCTCGGCCGCATCCAGAGGTTCATCGGGTACCTCCGACCGTAATCCTGGGTTTCTCGCATGGCCCTTTGGTGACGCGATGACTTTGTTCATCGCTGTTTTTTCTTACCTCAAAAAATATATGTTTACTCTTCGTACCCATAAATTCCTAGGGAATGCATATACCATTGATTGTTCTACCATGACAGCATCCAGGGACGACGACGACGGACGACGACGGTGCGTCTGAGTTGACCAGCCACGGAACCGCGAATGCATGGGCCCGCACGGGTCTACCGCCGTTGCAGGAGGTAAGTCGAGACTCGAGCTGGATACCAACACATCCACCCCGCCACCCCATGATGACGAAGGTGAGGGCAACGTGTCTGCATGTCCACCGTACCAATACCATACGCGTGCGACCGCGCGAAAGGTCTCGTCAGAGGGCTTAACCGTTGCCCTAACTGCATCCGTTGAATATGACCATCTACTTTCGCGTTTAAAGTGGATTACGCGGTGTGACACGACTTGCGCTCGTCTAGACCACTAGTGGAAGTCACTTAGGGGTAGGACCATAACTAGGACCTTCTACATGATTATACTATGTAGTATCAGGGGAAGGACTCTCCCGACACCGGGATTTGGTATAAGCACGATGTACCCTGTGCGTGTTCGATCACGTGATATAGTGCACGCGACAGGTGACCCGTCTCCGAAGATAGGCGAACAGGAGCATCATGTGTAGCCAAAGGATCACTGAATTTATGTATTAAAAACACATTTTAAATAATATACATGTAATCTAATACAAAGGTGGCTTTACCCCCCTCCTGAGCTCGTCTGTAAAGTTGTGGAGATTGAAAAAAAAAACACGACGCTTATTTCGAGTATTTCGAGCGTTTCAAGTGTGCCGATGCCTATCGAGTCAGTGCGTCGAGTGTGATTGTATTGCGTACCTTTACTGAATGCCACGTTTCACCCTTTTTTGGACGAAAAACCATGTGGCTCGCTCCTCCTCGCTGATTCAAATCGCTCAATAGGTTCTACGAACAAATAAAGAGTTGTTGTGATTGGAGGACGGCCGGCAAAAAAGGAAATTAAGGGACAGGTCAGGCTAACCCAAAACAAAAACGAGTGAGGCCCATCCCAATTTGAGCCCATTCCAGTTTGCCAATCCGGGCTTCAGCTTCAATGATGGGCCCATCAGCGAACTGCAACATGTGCATGTGTGACTCACTTCACCACAATCTGTCGCCTGTTCATACAGGCACCAGGTAGCTTTTATTGGGAATGCAGGGTATCCCAATGGCACAGGGGCAAGAGGGAATAGGGCTTAGGTGGGAGACTCACCAAGCAGTAGAGCGGTTTGCTAACAGAGAGATAGTAGAGTGAAGGAAGAGAGAATATTCCTGAGCTCGAAGATGGGGGACAAGAGTAAGTGTCTTGTTACTCTCCTGGGTCTATCCCCAGGGTTTATATAGCTACACAAGTATTTGTACATGCTGTGGAGCTCTCTATGTATGGATATCTCATGGAAACATCAAGAAAACCATGGAATAAGTGATGTGGAGTGAGAAATGCTTAGAAAGCTGAAATGCGGCCAAAACATGATTTAGTGGACACATAAACTCATGCCTCTTGTGGCCCAGTGCATATAAGACCAAACAAATGAGCCAAACTACCATAAGAAGGTGAAACTTCTGTAATAGGTCACTATGGCATAATTTGTGAGTAATAAGGGAAGTGTACTCAATACAAAGGGCTAGACAGTGTGTAACACATGTCAAGGACCCTTGTAGACACATGGTTATGGATATAAATGAATACCATGGTCTTACCACATCTTACTACAAGTGTAGTAGATTTTGTGTCGTATCAAAGCCTAATAAGTTAGGACATCAATTTCAACACTCCTCCTCACTCTCTTGTTATGAATGGGAGTATGGATGAAGTGTCAGGGACTTCCTACCACTCTGGTATTTGTCTCTGCCTAGATTCTTCATGAAGATGTCAGCAAATTGCTGAACAGTTGGAACGTAATAAAGCTTGATTTCATCAAACTCTATAGCTTCATGTATATAGTGTTCAGGAATGCGAACATGCTTGGTTTGTCCTTCCTGGGCAGGGTTTGAAGCTAGAAACATTGACTCTTGGTTGTCAACACATAGAGGAAAAGGACCGTGTTTGAAGTGTAACTCTTCAAGTAGGTTGCGAATCCATTGGAGTTGTTTAGCACACTCAGTCATTCCACAGTATTCTGCTTCAGTAGAGGATAGATGTACTCTCCTTTGTTGTCTAGAAAGCCATGAGACAATACCATTTGCTAAGAAAATGGCATAACCAGTGGTGGATCGAGATGTCTCAATGTCACCAGCCCAGTCAGTATTAGAGTAGGCACAAATGCCATTCTCTGATCCAGTTGCAGTATATGTAATGCAGAGGTTCTTTGATGAAGATAAATAGCGCACAATGTAGAGCACCTTCTGCAAATGTTCCTCTGAGGGGTTAGAGGAGAATTGCGACATCTTGATCACTGAGAAGGCAAGATCTGGTCTGGTCTCAAGCATAATGTATAATAGTGATCCAATGACTGACTGATAACAACTTCGAAGGTCTGCACGTCTCTGATCTGAATTTGGGCTAGGATTGTATCCTGTTGGCAGAGGCGTAGTAACTGGTTTACAGTTCTCTAGATCAAATCTTTCAATTACTTTCTCTGCATAGCAGGTTTGATCTAGGACTAAGGATTGTTTGTTATGATCTCTAGTAATCCTCATACCAAGATATTCAGTAGCTTCTCCTAGATCATGAGATTCCCATCGTTTTATGAATTGCTTCTTGTGAGCAAGGACTTGTGGTTTACTACTTCCAATAAAAAGAGCATCATCCACATAGACTAGGATAAGAATAATATCCTGACCGATCATCTTTACATAGGTTCCTGGATCAGATGTAGTTCAGTGAAATCCCATCTCTAGAAGGGATTTGTGTAGCTGCTTGTTCCATTGAAGGGCAGCTTGTTTAAGACCATAGATGGCCTTACAAAGGTGACAGACTTTGGTCTCCTGACCTTTAACTTC
>JBBPML010000186.1:0-50147 GCA_038090275.1 Austroboletus novae-zelandiae | reverse complement strand
TTCAGGGGGGGGGGGGGGGGGGGGGGGGGGGGGAGGGGGGGGGGGGGGGGGCGAAGGGGTTCGATCTACTGATCGGCGTGGGCGATGGGGGTGTGGGGGCTCGTGGGATCACCAACGAGGACGAGAGGGCGTGGGCAAGGGTAAGATCTTCGTGATCTTCTGTGGATATGACGATGTCGTTGTCAGTGGGTACCTCTTCTTGCGAGGCCGAGGAGTGTTCCGAGGGGGACGGTGAGGGTTCGCGATAGCGACGAGGGCCTAGAGAGGGTCTAGGGTTCGAGGGTTGATAGGGATGAATGGTGGGCTAAGGCGAGGCTTGCCCAGTGAAGAGCAAGTTAGACCTTTTGTTATGCTCAGGCGTAGACCCGAGTGTCGAGGGGCGAGGGGACGTTAATGTCGCTATTCAGCTGATGTGGCAAGGGTTGATAGACGGGCAATCCGCTATCCTCAGCCTCAACGGTATGTCGTGAGCTGTTGACCTGGTCAACGTATGTTGTGACGTAGGGATGAGGGAGTCGCTATGGGGGAGCGACGACGAGGGGGACGAGGAGAACGCCTACTTGGTAGCAAGGCGAGGTCAAGGGGGGCCTGAGAGGAATCGATGATCAAGGTAGATTCGGGTAGGTCTAACTTGGGGAGTACATCGAGGATATCGAGGGGTTTATATAGACGAGTCAAGAGAAATAAAGCGGAGCGTAAAAGAGATGACTCGACTATAGAATGTGATGGAATCGCGAAGAAGGAGAACAAGTCAGAGATAACGGTGGTAATACAACTGCGGATACTGCGAATGAGTCACACTAAATAGGTAAGCGATAATAAGGAAAAGAAGGAGTAATAGAGTGGCTCAAGCGGGACTCGAACAGCAAGAGCAGTGTCTGTAGGGAAACTAGCGTAAGAGTGAAGGGAAAAGAATAGGGGTGTACGTGAATCGTAACATATTTAGACTTCTAACCATATTGATGCAGTTACTTCATCTTGCTTATTTCATTAGTCTTTTTTCATTATGGACCTTATCACCTCCTTTGATCCACTGTCCAGATCTCATATTCCCCAATCCTCCTGTGTTTTGCTTACACCATATGTTGATGCTTAGTTATACTTTCAGATCAGCTATTGTATACCTTATATACCTGCCTTATGCGGCTCATGTATCCCCAGCTAAATCTGCACAATCATACACAGTGTTTGGTCTTACTTCAGTGTGATGGTTCTGCTGAGACTCTACAAGGATTTCTACAAGACTTCATGTTGCCTTCAAAGACACTTTGAAAGACCAGATGCTGTGCATGTGCAACAAAAGATTTAACTCTCCTCATACCTCTGCTACTATGCAGCTAGGCACCCATCATTCGCTCACCATATCATATGGATTTAGAGACTACGATGAGGAGGAAACCCTTGAAAAACAAAGAGAACAGCAAAGAGTTGAACTAGCTTCCCAGACTATTTGATGGAACCAAACCCACTTCGCCTCTCCAGGAAGCTTCTCCCCAGCTCCCTCCAGACCTGCCCTCCAATGAGGAACTCCCCTCTCTACTCCACAAACCACCCCTACCCCTACCCCTATTTTTCTCCCCCCTGACAACAATATGACTGAACTCAAAGCTGAACTCTCTGATGACTTCTTGGGGGAAGCATCCAATGCTAAGTACTGGCTCAGAGCCATAGATGCATACTACACCATGAATAAGGAAAAATATGACAATGAATTAAAAAAGATCTATATCGCTGTAAAATCAATAACTTAGCTGTAGGGGTACAGCTAGGCTGTTGTGTGTGAATGCGAGGTTTGGGATTTGTCCCAAGGGGTTCCTAGTAGGTTTGAGGAGAAGTATTGAGTGAGGGAGATTGATAGAGGGACTGCCAGATGAGCCCAGGAGGTGCGGAGCATATTTTGGATTTTTTGGGTAATGAGAAGTTAATTTTGATTGGTCGGAAATGCTCAGAAAGTCGTAGGTAGTTTGGAAAATATGATAGGTAGTAGGTAGTGCGGAAGTAAGTTCTGAAAAAGTGCTAGTTATATCATTTTTATAGTCTGGGAATGTCCAAGACTTCGTAAATAAGTAACTGAGTGCTCAAAAGGTAAGTAAAAAGGTCCAGAATGAAAGTAAATAACCGCTGAGTACTTTCCAGAGCGTGGGAAAGTCGACCGGAGCGCAAGAGCGCTGGTCCGAAGCTTCAGCGAATGGGCTGAGGTATGGGAATTTGGCCAGAGTGCAAGAAATCGGTCCAGAGCATGCTAAACAAACTTGGGACTTACAGAATGGTCCATGGACAATGCATAAATGCCTTGGGTGACAATGGAGAGGAGTTGGGATGCCATGAAAAGTCTGGATGTAAACCTAGAGCTGTACTAAGCTCTACACCGCCCTTAACAGGATGTTTAAGGGATGAGGCAAGTTTTATGCCGAAGCTGCATATGAAGTATTGGATAGTGAATCTGTCACATCAGACAAAACTACTTGAACAGAGTTCAAGAAGGAATTCTTGGAAGCCTTTGCTGACAAAGAGAGTACCACAGATTCACGATGAAAACTCCACCAGATCATCATGAAAGGAAAAGGGTTAGATACCCTCAATCACTACAACATGGACTTCTGGCTCCTATCTGGCAAAGCCAAGATCACTGATTAAAATGCCCTGATTGAGTATTATGTAAAGAGTTTAGACTCAAATCTTACTGAATGGGTCATTGGCATGGAAAAAGAGCCTGAAACCTGGACTGAATGGTCAAACAAAGCTGCTGAATTTGCTCAGCAACAAGACATATCCACAAAGGACAATACTCAAATGAAGGAAACCACAGAAACTCCGATGCTATGGATATAGATGCAGTACAAACTACTGTCTTAGGATGCCACATGCTCTCTGAAACGACTCTCCAACTCCTTTATATGATAAAGTAGAGTCAAGAGACTCTACTGAGAGTATCATTATCAGACCCTTCTTGCTAGAGCTCTGTCAAGGTAACCAAAGGCTTAAAGTACACCTTCCCCTAAGATTGTGTAAGTTAAACAACACAATAAGATAACTAGCCTCAATGTCCAGATCCACTAGTGAGATGTCTTGAATAAGATATAGCTAGCCTTGATGTCCAGATCTGCTAGTCTTTGTAGACTTGCTGGCACTTCTGCTAGGTGAGCTGAGGAGAGGGAACCAAAGATGTTCAGAGGTAATCTCCAAGTCTTCAAAGCTGGGGTGCAGTTCTGAGGACCTGATACTATTCTACTGTTTGTACATGTTATGATACATTACTATAAATGGGAACATCTCCCATTGGTTAGATAAGAGTCTGTGTGAATAAGATAAGAGACCAATATACTATTGGCCTTATATTTCCTTGGCATACATGCGCTAGGCATGCTGCATAGATATGGAATGCATGTCTTGATATATAAGGGATAGATGGCAAGGATCTAGCCCATGACATCATAGATAAGTTATCCTTGAGGTCTAGAGTGGAAACCTGTCAAGGATTATAGATAAGGGTACAGGGTCTTCCCTGATAAGGATAGATGCAAGCCTCATGCTGGCTTGGCAATAAGATATATGAGCAACATGCTGATAGAAAAGGGAACATGCGCTAGGCATGTGTCTTCAATAGATAAGGGCATAGTCATCAAGGCTATGACTGTCTAGATTAGTGATGTCATGGTCCAGGCCTGTACATGAGGCATGATGTCATAGATAGCAGTGCAAGCACTGTCTTGGTCTAGACTGCTGACTAAGCAGTCACATGATAGATAGGGGTCAAGGGTCTAGCCCTTGGTGTCTATGAGAATAGAAGTCTTGCCACTTTGACTGTGGGAGAGCTTCTCCATATATAGCAGGTTTTGCCTGATAAGATAAGGATTAGAAGTCTGGCTCTGTTACGAATCTCAGTCACTGGGATCTATTATTTGCCCTAGGAGGGAGTCGAACTCTCAACCTACTCTTTATGGCAATATGTTCTCACACCAAGGAGAACAGGACTTGTCGTTTCAATCCTTAAAAGTATCACGTGACTTGCTTACAAAGCAGTCTAGACCTACGCCTCATGGCGTAACACATGCCTCACTTCCATTCTTCTTTTCTTCTTTATTAAACTTCTTTCTTTAATTAGCTGCCACACCTCATGTGTGCAGCACGGTATGCTTCTCTTCCATTCTGCCACACCTCGTGTTGGCCTCATGCTTATGCTTCTCAACTTCCTAAGCCAATCATGTATTTTCTCCTTATCATGGTACGATGCCTCGTTATAGTAATATGCCAAACATGTACATACATTAGAATAGTATATATACCCCCGGGTCGTCAAGGCTGGCTCCCCAGCTTTGATAACTTGGAGTTTTCCTCTTACCCAAGTATCTCCTCCTAAGAAGGCCCAAGCGGTCTATTTTCTCATCCTCTTTATTGTTGTTCAAGAGTCGTTTCAGGCTCCTGATCATCTAGAGTGTTGTCACATGATCAACATGTGACCTGGATAAGATAGTGGCTTCTAGTCTATAGCTGATGAGATAGCACAATACTAGATTATGTCATGTTGATAGATCATAATCAGATGATTTGATAAGATAGAGAAGGGAACTTGTATTCCTTGATAAGATAAGATGTTGAAGACCTGGATGTCTTCAGATATGATTGTAGAGATGCATTATCTCAATAAGATAAGAGTTAGGGATTCATACCCCAATAAGATAAAGAGTGAAAGAAAGGAATAAAGGGAAATGAAATATTATGTGCCTATGGAGGGTCGCATTTGTCATTCCATCAAGGATGTATAAGATAAGCCTACAAGGGGCATGTGGTAGTCTCACAGAGACCATTTGTAACACTCTTCCCAGTTGAGAGAGCTCACCACATCAGAGAAAACAGATACTTTATTTGTCACAAGGTCAGCTGCTCCACCAGAAATCACCCTCGAAATGGAGAACCTCCTCCTCGCCCACCCAGGAACCCTACTAGGGTCCAGAACATTGACACCAAGCCTGGACCAGTTAATGAATATGTCAAGCAACTAGGAAAGAAGGAGGTAGACAAGAAAGAGGTGCTTTGGGTGTTAAAAGAATGCTTTAAAGACAAAGTAGAGGAAGAAGAAGAGACAATTGCTAAGGTTGAACTCAAGGATAAGGGCTTTTCAGGTTTTTAAAGAGGGAATAGGAATCAGCTCACTGTTCTCCCTCTCTATCTTCTGTATTAGTATCAAGTGATCCAAAATCAATCCTCATTCCTATTTCGCTTGAGAACTCCAGAATAATCATTGCCGAAATCACTGCCCTGATTGACTGTGGAGCTACTGGATCTTTTATAAATCTTGACTTCACCCAAAGAAACTCTCTTCCCTTGGAAAGAATAGGATGACCCATACAAGCCATTAATGCTGATGGGGCAGCAAACCAAACTGGCCTCATTAGATATCGCACCACCCTCACCTTCCATGTGGGAAATGTTACAAAAAAATGATCTTTCCATCTCCTTCCTGCAAGCAAGGAGAATGTCATCCTTGAAATGAATTGGCTTAGGGAACAAAACCCTGAGATCGACTGGATCACTGGTTGAGTTACACTCAATGTACCTCATCGGGAACCCAGACTATCCCTGAATGAAGAAAAAGCAGATGAATGACAATATCTTCTCTGCTATCTCCGCAAAGACCCAGATCTAGCAATCCATGTGGCCTATTGTGACTGATATGAAGCTGACACAGAGTATGTCATGAAAACCACCCTCTCCACTGAACTAGAGATAGCAAAGAATATAGAAAAAAGGAAACTCCCTAAGGTATACAAAGACTACACAGATGTGTTCAAAGAAAACCCTCCCAATGCCCTACCCCCATTCTGACCATATGATCACACTGTTACATGTGTGCAATATCTGATCTCTCAGAGTGTCCTTGAAGGCAATACAAAGTCCTGTAGAAATCTGGGTGGAGTCTCAGTGGAACTGTCACACTGGAGTGAGACCAAATACTGTGTATAATTGTGCAAATTTAGCTGAGTACAATGGCCACATAAGGTGGGTATTTAAATAGTACTGAAGCAGATGCAAAAATACTGCTAATCTGCAGTCCATGAAGTAATACAATGGCCTATGGAGTAAGTGAGACTGGATGGATATAGAAATACTAGATCTGGACAGTGGATTGAGGGAGGTGATAAGGTCCATGACAAAAGGGAAATATAAAATAAGTGAGATGAGAATAATTGTACCAATGCAGTTAGAAGTCTAAATAGGAGGTGTTAAGACAGTCTGGAAAAGGAATTGCCCAAAAGGGATGAGTCCATATCAGAGGGGAAGGAGTAAAACAAGACATTGTACAGGGGTTTGTAGTCTTCTGGAAACAAGATCCTGAGGCACTCCTCTGGTAGGCCGCTGTAGCAAGCATCTGTCAGGATACTTGTAACACACACCATCAAACTGCAGGAGACCTTCATTCTGAAAAAAGCCAAGGCATACCCCCTCTCCCTCCCTGAACAAGAGGCATGTAAGAAGTTTGTTGAAGAAAATTTAGCAAATGGAAGAATCAAGCCCTCACAATCTCCCCAAGCTGCACCTTTTTTCTTTGTGGATAAGAAAGATGGAAAACTTTGCCCCTGTCAGGACTACAGGTACCTCAATGAACACACTGTGAAGAATGCCTACCCATTACTGAATATCCAGTCTATTGTTGAACAGATTGGAAACTTCTCCATCTTTACCAAGATGGACATCCAATGGAGTTACCATTGAAACAACTCTCCAACTCCTTTATATGATGAAGTAGAGCCAAGAGACTTTACTGAGAGTATCGTTATCAGACCCTTCTTGCTAGGGCTCTGTCAAGGTAACCAAAGGCTTGAAGTACATCTTCCCCTAAGATTGTGTAAGTTAAACAACAAATAAGATAACTAGCCTCAATGCCCAGATCTGCTAGTGAGATGTCTTGAATAAGATATATCTAGCCTTAATGTCCAGATCCACTAGTCTTCGTAGACTTGCTGGCACTTCTGCCAGATAAGCTGAAGAGAGGGAACCAAAGATGTTCAGAGGTAATCTCCAAGTCTTCAAAGCTGGGGTGCAGCTCTGAGGACCCGGGTCTTTATATTGTTACGCTCAGGCATAGACCCAAGTGACGAGGGGTGAGGGGACGTTAACGTCGCTATTCAGCTGACGTGGCAAGGGTTTGATAGACGGGCGATCCGCTATCCTCAGCTTCAACAGTATGTCGTGAGCTGTTGACCTGGTCAACGTATGTTGTGACACAGGGACGAAGGAGTCGCTATGGGGGAGCGACAATGAGAGGGGGACAAGGGGAGCGCCTTCTTGGTAAGGCGAGGACAAAGGGGCCCGAGAGGAATCGATGATCAAGGTAGATTCGGGTAGGTCTAACTTGGGGAATACATCGAGGGTATCGAGGGGTTTATATAGACGAGTCAAGAGAGAATAAAGCAGAGCGTAAAAGGGATGACTCGACTATAGAATGCGATGGAATCACGAAGAAGGGAAGTGAGTCAGAGATAGCGGTATCAATACAACTGCGGATACTGCGGATGAGTCACGCTAAATATGTAAGCGACGATAAGAGAAAAAGGGGAATAGTAAAGTGGCTCAAGCGGGACTCGAACAGCGAGAGCAATGTCTGTAGAGAAACTAGGGTAAGAGTGAAGGGAAAAGAATAAGGGTATGCGCGAATCGTAACATATATACTATTCTACTGTTTGTACATGTTATGATATATTTACTATAAATGGGAACATCTCCCATTGGTTAGATAAGAATCTGTGTGAATAAGATAGGATATGGTTCAGATTCTCACTGACCACAAGAACCTTACTTACTTTCAAGCCCCTCACAAGCTGTCTAGGCGACATGCCAGATGGCAGATGTTCCTACAAGACTTTGACTTGTCCTTCACCCATGTTCCAGGAACTCAGATGGGACCAGCAGATGCTCTATCATGAAGAAATGAAATTCTCACTAAGGAAGATAACTCTGACATCATCCTTCTACCTGACAACCTACTCTGTAGAATCCTAGATATCGCTTTGGCAGATAAAATCTCCCAATCTACCCCCAAAGATCCCTTTGTCCTTACTGCACTCAAGAAGATGTATGAAGACACTTCCCCACTCCTCAGAACCAAGACATCTGATTGGACATTTACCAACAAAGAACTTTGCTTTCAAGGATGACTCTATATTCCTGAGGAAGCATGATAGAATCTGGTCCAGGAATTACATTACTCATGGGCTGTCAGACACATGGGGCACTTCAGAACCCTTGCAGCTCTGGAGAAGGATTACTAGTGGCCAGGAATGTTCACTTTCCTATAATGATTCATCACAGGATGTGCCACCTATCAAGCAAATAAGGTCAATACTCACCCCACTGTTCCCCCAATCTCCCCACTTGTGTCCACCGCAACCGAGCACTTATGCTCCCTAGCCTTGCAGATCAGCTTCCACCAGCTCTACCCATTTCTTCACATTGTCATCAAACTACTCTTATGTGTGCTATGGTTCTGCAACACCATCTGAATCTATTTGAGTCCATCCAAGTCCATCCAAAGTCCATCTGAGTTGGAAAAGTATCCACTGGGGTCTGGAAATCTTTATTCCATGTCCTCAGCTCACCTGTAAGTCCTTGTTTTGCTTCCTTGTTTCACTATGAATGTTTCTGATTATCTATGATCTCTTTACTTACTTGCCCCAGTTTCAGGTCTCCCGGAAATATACTGGACCTGAACTGAATTACTTTACTTCATGTGTTTCATTTCTTATCAAGTCCCAAATATGCCCAGACTATAAAAAGGGTGTATCTACATACTCAAATAGATTTTCCCTGATCACTATGATTTGACTCTAAGTCTCTTCATGATGATTTGACAATGCCAACTCTGTTTCTGACCATTTTTCTGCCACACTGACCATTATACTGTGCATCTCTCTAGTCCTCGGTGTAGAGGAGGAGTTTTGCAGCACCCGCCAACACCAACCACACCAACTTCACCATGCTACAAGGGCATATTGAGCTATAGCTTTTTCCTTCTTCTTTTTTGCCTCACTCTCAAATCCCTTGGGTCAAACCTATTGCCTTCATCTTATCAAAAACACTTCCAGACAACAAGGAGATCACTCCTTTAGGCCAGATTGGTGCTATTCACCATTTCAACAGATCTCTGTTGATCTTATCTCTGATCTTTCCCCAGTAAATGATCTTGATTGTGTTATGGTCATATTGACCATGGTCTTTCAAAGGGGGTAATTTTCTGCCCTTGCTCAAAATCTGTTGATGCAATGGGCATTGCCCAATTCTTTTTTGATCATGTATTCAAAAGTTTTGATTTACATAACAAAGTCATCTCAGATAGAGGCCCTCAATTCACTTCAGTCTTCATCAGGGAATTAGCTCATCTTTTACAATATGATATTGCCCTATCATCGGCATATCACCCTCAAAATGATGGCAAAATGGAATGGATGAATCAGGAATTGAAAACCTACCTCCAGATCTTTTGCAATGGATCACTGGATCAATGGGCCTCATTACTCCCTCTGGCCAAATTTCATCACAATGCTGCCTGTTATGAATGGTCTCTGTGAATGCATCACATGCCCCTTGTGAGCTTATCTTATACATTCTTGATGAAATGACAAATGCAACCCTCTACAGGTGCATAATATTTCATTACTCTTTATTCCTTTCTTTTACTCTTTATCTTATTGAGATATAAACCCCTAATTCTTATCTTATTGGGATAACACATTTCTACACCATACTCAAAGACATCAAAGATCTTCAACATCTTATCTTATCAAGGAATACAAGTTCCCTTCTCTATCTTATCAGATCATCTGGTTATAATTTACCATCATGACACAATCTAGCATCATGCTATCTTATCAGCTATAGACTAGAAGCTGTTATCTTATCTAGATCACATGTCAATCATGTGACTACACACTAGACAATCAGGAGCTAGACTCCTAATCCTTATCTTATCAGGCAAGACCTGCTATATATGGAGAAGCTCTCCCACAGTCAAGGTGGCAAGACTTCTACTCTTATAGACACCAAGGGCTAGACCCTTGATTCCTATCTATCACATAACTGCTTAGTCAGCAGTCTAAACCAAGACAGTGCTTGCACTGCTATCTATGACATCATGCCTCATGTACAGGCCTGGACCATGATGTCACTAACCTAGACAGTCACAGCCTTGATGGCTATGCCCTTATCTATTGAAGACACATGCCTAGTGCATGTTTCCTATATATCACAGCATGCTTGCAGCATGTTGTTCATATATCTTATTGCCAAGCCAGCACAAGGCTTGCATCTATCCTTATCAGGAAAGACCCTATACCCTTATCTATAATCCTTGACAGGTTTCCACTCTAGACCTCAGGAACATGCCTCAAGGATACCTTATCTATGATGTCATGGGCTAGATCCCTGCCATCTATACCTTATATATCAAGACATGCATTAGACATGCATTCCATATCTATGCAACATGCCTAGCACATATATGCCAAGGAAGTATAAGGTTAATGGCATATTGGTCTCTTATCTTTATTTACATGAACTCTTATCTAACCAATGGAAGATGTTTCCATTTATAGTAATGTATCATAACATGTACAAACAGTTGAGTAGTATATAAAGACCTGGATCCTCAGAACTGCACCCCAGCTTTGAAGACTTGGAGATTACCTCAGAACAAATCTTTGGTTCCCTCTCCTCAGCTCACCTGGCCACCAAGTGCCAGCAAGTCTACAAGACTAGTGGATCAGGCATCAAGGCTAGACATATCTTATTCAAGACATCTCACTAGTGGAAGATGCACTTCGAGGCTAGTTATCTTATTTGTTGTTTAACTTACACAACCTTAGGGGAAGACATCTTCAAGCCTTTGGTTACTTTGACAGAGCCCTAGCAATGAAGGGTCTGATAACAATACTCTCTGATAAAGTTCTTTTGACTTTACTTTATCATATAAGGAGTTGGAGAGTTGTTTCACTGCTGTCCATTTAGTAACTCAGAAATCACCATTTGAGTTAATCTTAGGCTATCAACCCTGAGCCTACTCACCAATCAGAAAGACTTTCATTCCAGAATTAGAAAATAGACTTTCCTGATTAGAAGAAGCACAAAAAGAAGCCTAGGCAGCCCATGATCAGAGCTGGATGTTTATGAAAATGTGAAAGAAGTCCTTGTTCTCACTCTGGAAAGTTGGGAACTGTTACGATTGTATATTTCTACTTCTCTTTTTCCTCCACACTGGTTCAAACTCTCAACCAGCCACTTATGGTATTTTATTCCCACACCAAAGTGGATGAGACTTGTCCACAAACTCGTCTCTAACATCACGTGACTGCTTATGCTCACAGTCTAGATGCCGGCACTTGCCACACCTTACGTGCTAAAGAGCTAGACCCTTATCTCTTTATCTATGGTGTCATATCTCATGCCCCATGTTTAGACTCCCACCAGCCAATGGCGCATTATGCTTATGTATCAACCTATGGCATATGTCCCTTTTATCTTTATGAACTATACTATTTATGGTATTTATACAAACATGTACATATGTCGTGCATGCTATATAAACTCCAATGTCTCAGAGCTGTACCCCAGCTTTGAAGACTTGAAGATTTCCTCTTCTCGTCTTACATTCCTCTATGGGTCAATGAGACCATTTCACATCTTCTTTATTACGCTATGCTTTAGAGTGTTTCAGGAACAAGATATGGCTTGAAACCTCCTATCCCATCTGAAAACTCGCTCCCAAAAGAGAAGGACCATTCAAAATAAAGAAAGTCCTCTCTCTGGTCTCTTACCAACTCTGACTACCCCCTATCTGGAAGATACACAATGTATTCCATGCTGGATTACTCTCCCCCTTCTCTGAAACTTGAAAACACGGCCCCAACTTCATGAAACCCCCCTCAGAGCTTGTAGATGGTGAAGAGGAGTGGGAAATTGACAAGATCATTGCCCATAGGGGGCAGACTGGCCAAAAGCAGTTTCAGTTCAGATGGAAAGGGTATGGATCAGGTGACAACATCTGGAAAAAGGAGGCCAATCTAGGTAATGCCCTGGAACTCCTTGAGGCTTATAAATGCCCCAGAAACCTCTGAACCTCATTGAAATGTCCCCATCCACCTAAATCTCCAAATACTCACTCAGATCTTATCATAAAGTCCCCAAGATACTCCCTTCACCTGAACTCCCCACCAATAGTAGCCAGTTTGCATCTGAACTACCAGCCATCCATCTCCATAGACTTCCCACTCCCCAGCAAAACACCCTACTGATTGCCATCTTGAAATGCCCTGGATTATTCCACCTCCTTACCTCCCACCCCCTTTATGACAAAGCCCCCATTCTTGGCCCCATCCTGGCCTTATTTCATCAAACCTCCATCACAGTATGACTCAACTGCAAAAGAAATAGAACATCAGTACCCTCTGAATTGTTCAATTATGCCATCAAACACACTCTCATGAAGTCCAGAGCCCAAGCACTCCAACTCCTCTGTGATGTGGGGATATCCAGAATTGTCAACACATTTCCTCGGCCCTTGCTTGCCTTCTACCTTCACCCCATTCTCCTGTCCCTTACTTCCCCCCAGGCTGACAAGTACTATCACACCACCCCTTTTGATGAGGCATCCACCTCCTTCCCCAGCAATGGACCACTTATTGAACAGCTTGGTGGGACCAGGACAATCCACAATCCCTCTCTCATTGGAGTCCATGGACTGATCCTTGGAGGGATCACAGTTGTTGAGCAAAGAATCAGGAGGAAAGTACTACAGGTTACTGAGGACATGGCCATCACTGCCATATTCCAAGTCCTCAAAAAAGAAAGCCCCCAAGGTGTCATGGAAGGTGATGAAAGAGTTTCTCCCCAGTCTACCCCACCTTCCCACAAGAAAGGAAAGAGTACAAGACAAGTCATCTTCAAAGTCACTTTCCCTTCCTCTTCAAGATC
Source organism: Austroboletus novae-zelandiae (assembly GCA_038090275.1). NCBI lineage: Eukaryota > Fungi > Basidiomycota > Agaricomycetes > Boletales > Boletaceae > Austroboletus > Austroboletus novae-zelandiae. The sequence continues at coordinate 37,184 of JBBPML010000186.1, read as the reverse complement.
ACAGAGGCCAGTTCCAATCCTGCCACTCAAAGCCCCCTCTTTTCCCCATCCCAAATGCAACCCCTGACTGGCATGTTATGAGTGTGGAGCCAGAACCCATCTCCAACCTAACTGCCCTGCTTATAGGTATCCTTTCTGCTCCGAGTTCACCCTGGGTCATATTCAAAGGGATTGCCCTCACAACTGATGCTCTTCTTGTGGCAACCCCAGACATCTATCTACCAACTGTCATCACTCTGATAAAAACAACAATGACAATGTTATCTACAATGACAGAGATTCTGCAAATAGAAATTTTGTATGATGAAGAGGAATTTCATCCTAAAAACAAGAGTAATGTTACAAGTATTCTGATGGATGCTTGTAGTAAAGGCTTACCAGAGGATTGTCTGAAAATCCTATTTCCTGAAGACTACAAGTCACAATGCGATGAGTCTTTCTACTCTTTCCCTTCTATTCCAGATTCTTCCCTTTTTAGTATTGCTCCTTTTGATCCATCTTCATTTGATGCTTCCTATTTAAACTTCTGACTGCATCAGTACAGTTCCTCTCATTTTGACTATTTCATATTCCTATTCTGTCATGGACCTTATCTCCTTCTTCAATCCACTATCCAGATCTAGTGTTCCCCAATTCCCCCATATTTGCTTACACCATAGGCCATCTGTATTACACCATAGAATTGATGCTTAGTGAAACAACTCTCCAACTTCTTTATATGATGAAGTAGGATTTAGAAATCCTACTGAGAATATCATTATCTGACCCTTCGTGCTAGGGCTCAGTCAAGGGAACCAAAGCCTTGGAGTACATCTCCTGCTAAAGTAGAAAGGCTTGAATAAGATATGTCTAGCCTTGATAACCAGATCCACTAGTCTTATAAACTTGCTGGCACTTTGCCAGGTAAGCTGAGGAGAGGGAACCAAAGACTTTCTGAGATAATCTCCAAGTCTTCAAAGCTGGGGTGCAGCTCTGAGAACCCAGGTCTTTATATACTATACTACTGTTTGTACATGTTATAATACATTACTATAAATGGGAACATCTCCCATTGGTTAGATAAGAGTCCATATGAATAATGATAAGAAACCAATATGCCATTGACCTTATACTTCCTTGGCATACATGCACTGGGCATGCTGCATAGATATGGAATGCATGTCTAATGCATGTCTTGATATATATGGAATGGATGGCAGGGGTCTAGCCCATGACATCATAGATAAGTTATTCTCAAGGCTTGTCCTTGAGGTCTAGGGTGTCAACCCATCAAGGGTTATAGATAAGGGTACAGGGCTTTTCCCTGATAAGGATAGATGCAAGCCTTATACTGGCTTGGCATAAGATATATGAACAACATGCTGCAAGCATGCTGTGATATATAAGGGACATGCACTAGGCATACGTCTTTAATAGATAAGGGCATAGCCATCAAGGTTGTGACCATCTAGGGTTGTGACGTCATGATCCAGGCCTGTACATGAGGTGTGACATCATAGATAGCAATGCAAGCACTGTCTTGGTTTAGACTGCTGACTAAGCAGTGTAATAGATAGGGGACAAGGATCTGGCCCTTGGTGTCTATGAGAGTAGAAGTCTTGCCACCTTGACTGTGAGAGAGCTTCTCCATATATAGCAGGTCTTGCCTGATAAGATAAGAATTAGGAGTCTAGCTCCTGATTGTCTAGTGTGTAGTCACATGATTGACATGTGACCCTTGATAAGATAACAGCTTCTAGTCTATAGCTGATAGGATAGCACGATACAAGATCATGTCATGATGATAGATCATAACCAGATGATCTGATAAGATAGAGAAGAGGATCTTGTATCCCTTGATAAGATAAGGTGTTGAAGACCTGTATGTCTTCGGATATGGTGTGGGATACGTTATTCCGATAAGATAGGGTTTTAGGATTTGTACCCTGATAAGATAAAGAGTGAAGGAAAGGAATAAAAGGAAATGAAATATTATGTGCCTGTAGAGGGTTGCATTTGTCGTTCCATCAAGGATGTATAAGATAAGCCCACAAGGGGCATGTGATAGTCTCACAGAGACCATTTGTAACACTTAGTTATACTTTCACATCTATTATTGTACATCTTATATCCCCACCCTATGTGACCTATGTATCCCCAGCTAAATCTGTGCAATTATACATAGTATTTGGTCACACTCCAGCATGATGATTCTGCTGAGACTCTACCAGACTTTCATTAGAACCTCATGTCACCTTCAAGGACACTCTGAGAGATCGAACATTGTGCATGTGTAACAAGTGTCAGTACAATCTGTGATTACAGTGAACAAGACAATGTTACTTGGTGGCCTCAAAGCTAAGTATGAAAAGCAGCATGTTGCCATTCAAGACATTGGTGTAGATGATGAAGTCACATTCTAGGATGGGCTTCGATCTGATAAAGAGGAAAGCCAATTGCTGATGTCTGTCTACATCAAGCAGATGGCTAAAGAGACAGGACTGGATACTAACAAGTCCTCTCCCAACTCCCAGGCTGCATTGAATGGGGCAAAGGTTGCCAACATGCCCACAAAGATTATTCCTGATGTCCCTCAACATCACTTCACATCTAGCGCAACATTTGCTATTGCTACATCAAGCTCAAGGCCTCACCCAACACATCAAGCCCCCCCTGCAGGTACACTGTGCATTTTCAGAGGCCAGTTTATCCCACTCATTCGGCAGTGGGCAGGAATGCAGGTTAATTCTTGGAGTACTGAAAATCTAGTCACATCCTTGCAGAAGTTCTGAGATACTTTGATGCATGAGGACAGGCATTGGGCTCATACATTCAGTGAAGACAACAATATATATAGACTGGTAAGTAATACCTGCTTGACAACATACAAACTAACCCCCAGCTATCAGACAATGCAAAGAATCTATGAGTGGTGCAACCACATTGGTGCTGCTGCTGTGGACACAGTCTGGCGACTATGGACATCAGATAAAAAGTTTGATGAACCCAAAAAATGTTGAAAGTATGTACAACATGTAATTGGTCCAGCTCTACTCTTTTTGTATGGCAAAGTGAAACATATGGGTGAAAAAGACCAGATAGTAAGTAAAATCTTCTGAATACTCCAACACTGTGATTAATGTATATGACTCAAAGGCCCAAAAGGCCTTTCACAGCCCCCTCATGCTACAGACATTGGCAGCACACCTCAAAGACATTGCTTCTGTAAACAACTCTATATCCTATAATAGGATTGACAAGTACCAGCCATATGGTGCACTCATACTGGCAATGACTGTGGTGAGTGCCATTGCATAATAATGTATGATTCTAATTTGAATTCAGGTCAAGCATGCACTTTTGATGTATAAAACAGGTGAAGAGGAAAATTCATCAAAATTTTCTAATCAGGTCTGGGGGATGACTTCTCAACACCATGCCAAATCAGTCCTGAGGCTCAGCAAGGCCAAAGTGGGCGAAATATTCAATGTCATGCAGATGTACTATAAATCCAAGGCATGCAGCACTCTGACTTCCCTCAATAGCCATGATCATGGAAGTGGCTCTGATAACAAGTACAATAAATGTACTTTGATCTTGATGTCTTTGGACTCTATCACAGCAGGTGGAGTAGGATACACCAACTGGATTTGACTCAGAACCAGATGTGTACACTGGTCTGGAGGACAATCAGTGGATGAATGAAGGAAGGATGTCAGATAACAAGCTTTCCATGACATTTGTATGAAGTATGAAACCTGATCTCATTTTTTTGGCCATTATTACTTATCCAATGTGCTGACCAGTTCAACCTGGTAGTACTTTTATAAAACCTGTTTTGTTTGGTTCAATCTGAATTAATAAGACTTTCATGTACTTCTCATACTTCCAACTCTACTTTTCACACCTGTAAAAAGTGGCCTGCATCTTTGATAAGACAGGACATATCTGGAAAAAGTTCAAATGACTTTTCTGTCTTTGTGCCTATGGTGTCTGTCCAAGACATCAAAGGCAGCCAAAGTCACATGTTATATTGCTGATGGGAGGATCAAGTAGAAAGGCCATACAAAATCCCTTAGCCAAAGAATTCACAGAAAAAATGATCCAACATTACAAAGAAGCAGAAATTGTGTTAGAAAAAGCTGCGATGGACATGAAGAAGTATTATGACTGCTCACAGAAGTTGCAATGCAAATTTCAACCAGGAGATCTTGTATGGCTCAAAGCCACTCACATTATGACAACTTGACCAATGAAAAAACTTGACAATAAGTGATATGGACCTTTCAAGGTGGTTGCTAAAATAGGCAAGTCATTATATAAACTCCAACTTCCCCCTTGATGGATGATACATCCCATATTTCACATCATTTATTCAACCTCTGCCAAACCTGGTGAATTTCCCTCACAGAAAACTCCTCCCCCACCTCTTCCTGACTTAATCAATGGAGAACTCAAACAAGAGGTCAAATTCATCGTCAATTCCTGCAATTCAAAATGTGGAATTGAATATCTGATTCATTGGAAGGGATTTCTGGTTGAGGAAAGAGAATGACTATTGGACAAACAATTGAAAAATGCCCCAGACACTGTAAGTGCATTCCATCATCTTCACCCAGCTCATTCCTGCCCTACCAAGACCAAATGACTTTGATATTCCATCCTTGACCTCACCCCCACCACGCAAATACAGGAAGTCGTTGAAAGTCAAGACACTCCCTGCTTGTGCCCCTCATGTCATAACATTCCTCTACCTACTCCTTCTACTCTATTTACTACACCAGAATTTCTTGCTTTTTGTGAATAGTATATGAACCCTGCATTCACCAAGGTTGATGAACCTTAAAAAGGGGGTAATGTTAGAAAATTAAATTCTTCACATTTCAATATGTTTCTCCATGATTCAGCATATCTCAGTTGATATCAGATATGTTGGATCATTTCAGACTTGGACTAATATATAATGTCTGAGAACACGAGATGAAACCTCAGTTTTGTCTTGTCATTTCTCAGTCTCTCTCGCTTATTCCCATCTGTCTGAGTTGTTGGACTCTGTGTAGTTGTGACAAGAATCCAAAGCTATCTTAGTTTTCGTGATGCATGGGTGGCAACGAGGGTGCAAGGAGGTAAGAATTCTCTGTAGCTACATTGCCACAGCAAATCACATGAATGGCATAGTCACATGTACTCGGCCCCTGGTGGCCACCGCATTGGTGTGTGGTGACCCTGTTCCCATGGTGCCCATGCTGCTTGGCTGGTGACCTCACGCCTGGGCGTGAATGCACCCCATGCTTACCTCACCTCGCATGTATTCCTGATTGGAGCAATCGGAAGCAACAGCATGAACGGTGCGACCGCTTGCGACCTCAACCTCAACCTTGGGATTCCAGCCACGAACAGGGGCACAAGAACGTCGTCACTCACCCCTTTCGTCCCTGTCTCTGTCCCACCCCTGCCCCCCACCATTGTCTCCCCCACCAGCATCCAAGTCCAACAGCTATTTGGCGGCGACATGCACCTTATCAACAGACGATGGACGACGAGCACAAGCACAGCAATGATGGAGATGGAAACAGAGAAGATTGATGGCCATGTCAGGACAGTCATGAGAGAGACAGTCAAGGTGCTGTATGAGGTGAACAATCTGTGAGTTGGTCAATGCATTTGATCAGAGGATCGGACTGATGTATGTGTGCGCACACATGCCGCTCACTCCGCCCACAGTGAAGGCAGGCATCGCAATGAACTCATTGCGATGGTCCAGTGACAGGCTGAGCGGTGGCCCTATCCTGCCTTGGACAGAAAGCACTGGTTCACCACGAAGACAAACATGGACCACATGCATGCCATGCTCCTGAACCACATGTTTGGGTTCATGAAGAAGGTTGTCATCATGAGGACAACCAGCTCCCAGGCCACCAGTGGCCCTGGAACTCCTGCCGGGCTGTCACCTCAATCTCAAAGCATGGCAGATGAGGACGGTTGCGCCAAGCAGCACCAGTGGCAGGACATGCAGGGTGGTGCACAGGATGACAATGACAGCTCGGGCATGTGTGATGCCACAGCCAGCTCTCCCAATGCCATGGCTGGCGCTCTATTCCCGACAGCGATCCATTCTCTCGATGCCATGGCTGGCGCTCTGTCCCCGGGGCAAGCCATTGACCCTGCCAATGACAACAATGACAATCATGACAATCATGATGAGGATGATGACGACAATGACATGCTCAGTGCACTGTGCCATCGACTTGGAGGCAATAAAGGAGCTCTCCGACTTGAGAACTACCATTGATTCAGGCATGATGATGGCAAGAAGTGGCAGGCCAGTTCTTTCTTTTCCTCTCATGTCATCATTGTTCATTTGCACTCACATCAGCTCAAATCACAGCTGCCCGATGGTGCCAGGTCAGAGGATGTCAAGGTGGACATCTATGTGATGCTCATTTCTCCTGGCATGGAGGCACAGCAGAGCACATTCTCAGTCGAGGTCCTGCAGGTTTAGCCGGCTGACAACCTCATGCACAAGTGGCAGATGGACATGCAACAGCTGATCAAGCAGCTGTCTGTGAAGGTTTCCCAGCTCGCAGGCAAGTTCTTTGTCGTCAATCTGTGCCATGTGCTGATCCATGCCTGGCTGCTCAACAGGGGCCACCTCTCTCATCACATAGGTGCCACAGAAATCTCGTACCCTGACCCTGTGCACCCCAAATATAGCTGGTGTCTCAAGGCTGTCACTGTCCCTGGAGTGAGCATCCTTGATGCCCTCACTGAAACACTCTAATAGAGCTTTATGCAAATAGTATGAAGGAATTAGACCCTTGGTCTATCAAAGAACTTCAGACTGTGAGAGGAAATCTCCAAGTCTTCAAAGCTGGGGATCCAGCCTTGAGACCTAGGGGTTTATATACTATTCTACTGTTTGTACATGTTAGGTTAAACTACTATATAAGGGAACACATCCCATTGGTTAGATAAGAGTCCGTGTGAATATGATAAGAGTTAGATATGCCATAGGCTGATAAGCAAGAAGTATATCGGAGATTAAGCATAGCCTTGCCTATGAAGCAAGATAGAAGCTGCATGTAAAAGATGTGTTGGGCATGGGGTATGATGTCATAGATAAGGAGATAAGGGTCTAGCCCTTGTGCATGTGATGTGTCACATGATATGATCATGTGACTGGGTCTAGGCCACTGATGTAAGCGGTCACGTGATAAGTTTAGGGGTGACTTTGATGACAAGTCCTCTCCACCTTGGTGTGGGAATAAGTTACCATATGTGGTAGGTCACGAGTTCAACCCAGCCAAGTAGCAGGATTTAAGTTAGGTGAAATGAGTGATTGTAACACCCACCGATGAGCCTGCAGTGCATGTCCCCACTGACAATTTGCTCAAGCTCATGGTCTCTTTCCACCTGGTGTGCCTGCCAGCCCTGCCACAGGCTCATCCAGTCCCTCAGCCTCCCTTCCAGAAGTGGCCGGTCGTGGGCACTGCCCCCGCCATTGCAGAAAATGAAGCCGATCAAATCACCTTGACAGTCCAATGGCTGATGAAGCAGGCACAGGCGCAGGAAGGCTACATGGAGTTCAAGCAAGGCCAGCATCGCATGCAGGCAAACACTGGTGTCGTGGCGTCGTGGTGGGTTGCCATCCAGTTTTCAGAGTGCTACAGCCAAACATCAGTGCCAGTGCAGGCACATAAGCATCCTTTGATCACTTCCTTGTTCTCCTCACTGTCTTTCCAGCTTGTGAGCGATGGTTTCAAATGAACAAGCCATCAGACACTGACTTAGCAGATCTGGAAGAACAAGGTTCGGTGGGCACTGGGCATGGGCTCAACATGGATGTCGGAGGCAATGACAGCTGTTGCCATCCTATGTAAGTACAGTGAATGTGGCATGACACCAAGGCCGCATGTTGTCAAAATGTGCCACGACCAAGCGTCAAAGACTGGGATGCATGCACTGTTGATGAGGCTGAGGAAGGAGGAAGGAGGAGGATTCAAAGAGTCAGAGGCAGAGGAGGCAGAGAGCCAGATGTAGGAAGGTGTTGTACCCCATGTATGTGTGCATTCATTGTGTCACCACTGATGTACTAGTAGCTGCCTCGTAACCATGTACAGTAGTAGCACAATAGTGCAGAACCATCAGCATTCGGCCTCCTGATCGAGGAGTGTGTTGTATTAGTTGCAGTATTAATGTATGTACGGTGTCAAACAAATAAACATGTATGTAGCCTACAGTACATCGCTGGACTCACGAGACCTTCAGGGATAACAAGCACTAGCAGCCAGGATAGCTTTGTAGCCCAGGCCGTGATCCCTCTGAAGGTAGTCACAAAAAGCACACACCTTGCCAAGGTAGGCAGGGTCACTCTCATACTTCTTCTTAATGAACCTGAGTGCAAGAGACACACTCCAGTTGGGCTTGGCTGCAAGTTCCTCAATGAGTGCTGTGACCTTGGTGCACCTTCCCCCCTCAGTCTTCAGTGCACCCTCATTTCGCTGCCACTTTGCACCCCAGCATTCCTTGAGCTCACGGGTAGAGAGATGTCCCCCCAAACCCTCCATGTACTCTGTCCACAGCTCTGAGATCACTCTGGCTGGCTGGTATCAATAGTGAGGCAGCCAGTCACTCTCTCTCCACTCCCATTCGTGAGTATCAAGCCATGGCCTCCCATGGCATTTGACCAGAGCTGCTCATGTCTCCAAGTGTGGATCCATGGCAGGCTGCTGCTGGGACTCAACAGCCTGAGGCTGAATATCAGCAGAGCCTATGGCTGAGGATGAGGGTGAGCTTGAAGGACAGTCACCCATACTGACCACCACTGGCATGCCAGCAGAGGCTGTGACTGGCAGTGAGTGCTGTGTCAGATGTGCCAATGGTTCTGATGACAGCAGTGAAGGAGGTACAACAGCAGCTGTGATAGTGGGAGTCAGTCAAAAGGGGCTGGCCACTTGTTGAAGTGGGGTATCAGGCACCACACGACATACCTTGTGATGCTTGCCCTGGGCTGCTCTGTGCACCCCTCCAGCCCTTGAACTGTTGGGTGGCAAGCTTGGCAAGCAAGGTGTTCTGTGTTGCAAGATGCCATTGCATCTCAAGATGAAGTGCCTCATTCTCTGCCCACTGTGCTTGTTGCTCAAGTGACAGGTTGGTGACAATCCCTCGCAGGCTAGAGATGAGATGCTGTGGCAGGTTCTGAAAGGCAAGTTGGGACACTTCCTCTGCATTCACCACCTGTTGGACTGACTGGGCTACAAATGAGTGAAACTGGGGGGTGTTGAGTGGATGGAACTGGAAGAGTGGAAGCTCAGGATGTCGCAAGTAAAGGACAGCACTGTCCTGAAGGAGGACAATGCAGAACCAGGAGAGAACAGAGAGAAACTCCCTGAGAGCAATGTCAATTGCCAGCGAAGACTCCTGGACATGTCTCTGAAGCTCCGTCTGGGCTGATTCAACGAAGGGAAATATCTTGACAAGCAGATTGTGAGGTGGCACTGCAGGCATGCCAGACCGCGATCAGTCGAATGCTCACAACATCAGAACAAATGGCAAACAGCCTAGATCACTCACCAAGACAACCACAGGGGAGCACGTGCTCCTCTGGACAGCGCCCATTGTACATTGCAGCTCCCAACAGTGCATCCAAAGAGAACACACGGTCATAGACAGAATTGAATGAGCCACTCTCATTCCAGCCACCGAGTGCCTTGGTGCTGCTCGTGCTGGCGCCATGCACACACACGGTCAGTGCTGCATAGTGGCGACCTGCATGGGTCTTCTTTGTGATGTCAATGTTGTTGCTCCTGTGCATGACTGTGATGCACTCATGATGATCTATGCAGAGCAGAGAGGGGCCCAACAGGCTCAGATCATGGGCTTCGACTCATGCTCATGATGAGCACACTCAGTGTGAGGACTCACTGTCATACAACATTTCCTTCCCAGTGGACCCAGCATAGAACATGTATTGGGAGTATCACTCCCGACAGCCGTATTCACCATATTGCTTGTTGGCAAAGTTGGGGACAAAGCCTGGAGGTGAGCAATTGAGGATATGGAAATGACTGAAGAACATCAGTGCCAGGGCTCCAACCGCACAGAGCTCGATGTGACAGTGTTGGATGGCACCATGTTCATCCACCCGTCCATGTTGGTTTTGCTTGGCATTGTCAGCGAGGGTGGCAAGAATCTGGGTGATGCAATGCAATATTGAGCACCTCCTGGTCAAGCAAACAAAGTCTGGGCATGCCTCACCTCGACCTTGGCAGTCTGGCTCAAAGGGGCCATGGTCAGGAACAGGTCCAACCACTGCAGCATGTGACAGCTCTCCCCACGGAACACCGTCAATGCCGAGAGCAGCAGCATCCCACAATCCCGCAGACTGACAAAGATGGGCTGTCTGCTGGTGAAGTGCATCAGCGCTCAGAGGGAGCATCGGGAAAGCTCCTCTGTTGAGTACGTGTCTGCCCATGATGTCCTCATCAGACCGCTCGAATGTTATGCGCTGCAAGGCAATATGTGGCCACACAAGCTGAGTGACGCACCTGAGGTGGTCCCGGCAGCCTTGATCGCCTGGGACCTTTCAATCCTGCTCAGCTCATTGTGCTTCGAGGCCGACTCAAACACACAGATGTGCACATCCTTGCAAAGACTTGCTCTGGTCTCATGGTCCCGGGAGTATTCATGTTCATGGTTCAGCCTGTGGTTCTCCAAGGCATTGATGACCTGGGTAATGTGGGACTTGCCCAGTGAGGAGCCTTCGATTGACTGGGACTTGCTTCCCCACTTGAGCTATTGTGGCGTATGAACGCCAGGGAGGACTCAGTGGACCTGAAAAGGGGGGCAACAGGCAGAACGCACCTTCTCACGGGTGGACTCATGCTGGAGGAACAACACCACCTTTGCAGCAGTGATGGGAAATGCAGGGAGTGCTGCTCATGAGAGATCGCCAGTAGCGATCCATGACTGCTCTTTGTTGAACCACACTTGGTAGTTCTGTACCTGGCATGGGTAGCACTTCACTGTACCCTTGCCCTCCATCTCCTTCTGTCTGATCTTCAATCGAACCACATGTGTCTTGTGTTCAAGCAGCATCAGGGCTCACCATGTGTGTGGCAAGTCTTGAAACAGTATTGGGAGGAGTAGTCTTGGAGACTACACAGTAGCTCACTTGGTAGAAACACTTAGGTACAACTACTGTACTCGAACTGTAAGTAAACCGTGATTAAGTAATCCGGTGGCTGTACGACCGCACACCGTTTGCTATGTAGTGCTATCCGAATATGCAACAACAGCGAGGTCACGGCACCATCCGACAGGCCATTGGTGGGATTTGGGGAGGTCAATGTCATCAGCGACGACGGTTGCTGCTCTGGCATGTCAGTGTGTGAGCAACGACCGTCGATGTCGATCACCGGGGATGGCGCTGGCAAGGAAGTGGGCATGGGTGTATCACATGCCACCCGAGCACGCTTTGCAGCACGTGGTGGCAACAGGCCCGGGAGTGGTGGTGAAGCACAGCGAATGGGTGCCATGAGCAGCTGTTGGACATTTGGGTGTCGTCGGAGTCAGCGCTTGAGGAAGGAGAGGAAGAGAGAGACCGAGTGTGAGACAGCGTCGGCCCTGCACACTAACGGCCTCTTCGCCTCGATCGCGACGCCAAGCTAGTACAGAGAGCACGTAAGCGACAGGCGGATGGAAAGGGTGAACGCGGAACAGAACGGACAGACGGAAAGAATCCTACCTGCCACACGATGCTGCCAGTGCGCCGTCTGTGGATCATTCCGATCGTTTCGTTAGGGAACTGAGGGAGTAGCAAGTGAGTGATCGGAAAGAGCGAATGAAACGAAACCTAGCCCACCGCACTGGACCATCTTGATTCTTCCGGTTGGGTGCTTGCGGTCATCAGACGATGGAGCGGTCGAGCTGTCCAACAGCCCGTGAGCAATCAAAGAGAAAGGGGGGGGAAAGAAAGAAAGAAAAGAAAGGACCTTGCCATAGATCATCGGTTCCGTTCGTTTCTCGTTAGGTGCTCATGGCAAAGTGGGCAGGGTCGGAGAGAGCGAGTGAAGACGACGGCAACGACGACGACAGAATGACGGCACCAGCCATCGGGCGCCCGCAGACTTGAATCCTGGACCGAACAAGCTGTCCAGTTGGGGGTAGTGAGCAACCTCCCGGAGGGAGAGCGAAACCGGGAAATGAGAGAAAACGACCTTACCGTCGATGGTTCCGATCGCTCCATTGGATGTGCGCAGCGAAGTGGGTGGTCGGAGAGGACGAAGACAACGGAGCAGTGCTGAGCTCTCGCCGCCAATCCTTTCATTGGGTGCTCAATGGCGCATGAGCAATCGGAGGGGGCGAAGAGAACGAAAGGGACGGACAGGACAAAGCCCGCAGTCGATCGTCCTGATCGCTTCATCAGGGGCTTGTGGCGAGTGAGCGATCGGAGAGAGGGAGAGGGAGGAAGAAAAGAAAAAAAACGGATGAGCTCACCGCCGATCCTTCATCCCGACCGCTTCATCGGGCGCTCACAGACGGACGGCATGGGGACGAATGGAATGAACGGGGCGGCGGCGAACAGAGCGTGCGTGCGGCATGGTGGTGTTTGAAGCCGCATCCATGCGCCGGAGGGGATCGCCCAGGTCGGACAGACCGAAGACCGAGCCGGGGCCCGGCAGCGAGAGCGAAGAGGCCGGGCGGAGAGCGTGCGTCGAGGCGGCCTGACGAGCGACGCGAACGGTCCACGGTCCTGTAGAGTGGAGAACGGACAGAGCGAGCGAGCGCACCGCAATGCGCCGCGCCGCGCGCGACGACGCCAGTTGCTGAGTCAGCTGACCTCGGCTTCGGCTTCGGCTTCTCGTCGTGGCCCGTGGCCTGTTTCGGGTCTCAGGGTCAGCGACCCGTTTCCCACGCCATGCGTGGGGGCGTATACTGGCGTGGTGACCTCGCTTGGGGTCACCACGCCTGCGCGCGCGCGCCGGATATACCCCATGTATTCCGGTGCGGCTAATTATGAGAGTTTGCAAGCAAGGTAATATGTAGTTCTTACATCAGCACATTTAATCACCTGTCGTCTCGGCCCGGGCTTTGTCTTTTTCTCCTCGAGGTGTCAATGCCAGTTACTATCCCTTCATTCGTGTCTCTTCATGCTCGCTTTCTGGTTTGCGGTTTCATCCTCTTACTCCGTCACCGTGCCTGTGACAACCCGATAAACCTGTCCCTTAACGTGTTCAGGGATATAGCCCCTCACACTCGCAGCATCGGTCAGGAAGGAGCCTGTCATTTTCCTTTCTTTTCCTCAGTCACACTCCGTCGTGTGTTTGAGGTAAGATCCATACCCACTCCTTTACCTACTCACAGCTGACCTGTACCTGTGGACTCACTCGTACAGCAATTTCAGGTATTGGTCGAAGTTACATGTGTAAGGAAATAGAAGCTGGCCAGCAGCCCCGTGCATCCCAAAAACCGTCTCCACTCGTCAATGCTGTAACTGTAACCATCCTACACCATTGAGACTATTCGCAGAAATGAATAACGTGTGTATCTGAGCCTCGGAACTGCATTGCACAGACGTGCCTATCTTTGTTGCTTTGGGCAAGCATGCACACCCTCGGTATCTGCCCTGGCAGCCTTTTAGCGTATAATAACCACTTGAGCCGCACGTCGCCAATTTGGCTTTCACACATGCTTTCTTCCCCGGTACGTTGCATTTGCTATCTGGTTGCAATGACTGGAAGTGGTTGTTTTGACTGTAAGCGGTAGGTGCATTGTTCTTGACGTAATATGCTCCACTAGTAAGGATGTCAGCCTCGTCAGGACATTGGCAAGTGTCTTACTCACTCATCTCGTCGGTTGGCGTCCTGTGGAGCATTGTCATCCTCAATGCCTCCAAACGGGTCTTCAACACTATTCCTGCCAGTGTATGTCAGCTCAGTCGTCGTGAAATGGGCTAACAGCTCGCTCACCGCTTTGCAGAGTCAACAGAATGAGGGATTGTCGCGGAAAATACAAAGAGAGCGAAAGAAAGTGCAACGAAGAGGAATGCTTTCGTACTAATAAACATATTGAACATCTACCAGAGATGGGGAACAGAGGCCCAAAGAGAGCTCCGTGTTTTATAGAATCTCTGTACAATCAGTCGCAAACAGTTGTCCCTGTTTCGTTCCATGACTCGCTTCTTAATTTCAATTTATATACCCACTCGCTTCTTAATCTCAATTTATATACCCACTTGCAACTTGGCGATATTGTATAACCCCCTGTTTTAGGTCAAACAATTAGTTGAACAGCTGTCCCTGTTTCGTTCCGTGACTCGCGTCTTGATCACAATTACAATTTGTCAATGTTATGATTATCAGATGATCATTCCCAATACGTAGCTCGAGGAATTTACCCGTGGCGGCGGTGCGATCCTTCTCGATCGGGCAAGTGGAATCCGGCCGAAGCCGAGGCGCGCGCGCGACCGCATGCGTCGACTGAGTGAGGTCGTATGTCCTGGGCGTGCGCACCGGAGAAATGATCGATCGCGAACATCGATTCTCGAGGGAGACGGATACTATATACATACAAGCCGATCCGAAGCCTACCGCCTACTACGACGTCGTCGCAGTGAGTCACGCCGCCACCGCCGGTGAGATGATACGACGAACGACGACTCGGCCGGCGATGTATAATGATTCCTTTTCTATTTTCACATTATCACGCTCTAGACCTATGACGTCATCGCTTACTGATACATTACTCATTCGTGCTTACGCATGATGACGCACACTGACTGATGTAGTTTAGGGCTGGTAATTAGTAATGTAGTTTAGGGTAGACACATCCGCATGTATATAAGGGCTCAGCCCTATGGTGAATGTTCCCCATTCACAGAATAGTTATTGCATTGCGAGTAACCTGAAGCACTTAGCCTAAGGCCTTGTTGTGATCCTAACATTATTCTGTGAATATCCTTGCTTCACCCTACTCCTCTGTCGACGACGAACTTATCGCCTTCAACATCCGACCATCCTCTCTCACCATTGCCTTCGATGATGAACTTATCGATGTCGCTGTTCTTCACCCTGTCTTCCGGAACTCTCACCTCTGTGCATCGCTGTGAGCACTGTACAGGCAACTGCTCCCCCTCCGTCGACACCACTCACTCTGATCCCAACGATAACCTTCGACAGGAGATTCCCAGAGTTCCCACTTCCCCTCCTCAACATCGCAGACATACGCCACCGTCTCTCCTCCACATCCGCCGTTTCTGTTATGCTTAGGTGTAGACCCGAGGGACGAGGGGGCGAGGGGACGTTAACGTCGCTATTCAGCTGACGTGGCTAGGGTTGATAGACGGGCGATCCGCTATCCTCAGCCTCAACGGTATGTCGTGAGCTGTTGACCTGGTCAACGTATGTCGTGACACAGGGACGAAGGAGTCGCTATGGAGGGGCGACGACGAGGGATGAAGGGACTGCCTACTTGACGATAAGGCAGGAACTAGGAGGGGGCCTGAGAGAAGTCGATGATCAAGGTAGATTCGGGTAGGTCTAACTTGGGGAATACATCGAGGGTATCGAGAGGTTTATATAGACGAGTCAAGAGGAAATGAAGCGGAGCGTAAAAGTGATGACTCGGCTAAAGAATGCGATGGAATCGCAAAGAAGGGGGCGAGTCAGAGATAACGGTAGTAGTACAGCTGCGGATACTGCGGATGAGTCACGCTAAATAGGTAAGCGAAGATAAGAGAAAAGAGGAGTAAATAAAGTGGCTCAGGCGGGACTCGAACAGCAAGAGCAATGTCTGTAGGGAAAGTAGAGTAAGAGCGAAGGGAAAAGAGTAGGGGCATAAGCGAATCGTAACAGTATCCACTGAAGATCACGAAGATCTTACCCTCGCCCACGCCCTCTCGTCCTCGTTGGTGATCCCATGAGTCCCCACACCCCCATCGCCCACACCGATCAGTAGATCGAACCCCTTCGCCCCACCCCCACCCATGTCCCACACCACCCCCACCCCATCGTCGGTAAAACCAACTGAACTTCACCTCAGAGTCCCCGAAGACTTCGATGGATCCTACGAGCATGCCATGCCCTGGTACTACTCTGTCATGGCCTACCTCATCGTCAATGGGGAGGTCTACAACACCGACCAGAAAAAGATCGCCTACGCCCTCTCCTTCATGAAGAGAGGGTCAGCACTCACCTGGGCCGACACCTATCGGCAGAAGGCTATTGACGCCGCCACCTTCGGAACTCTTGACGAGTTCACCAAAGCATTCAAGGTCTCCTTTGAACGACACAATGTCTCGGACAATGCCATCCACTGGCTGTCCACCCACCACTGCACAGCCTCGAAAGGTCAACCCCTTGCCACAGCCCTCAACACCTATATCGCGGACTTCCGCAACCACGTCGCCAACTCTGGCATCAAGGATGAGAACGTCCTCATCAACTTCTTTGCCAATGGCATCCCCGCCCCCCTCATGAAGCGAATCTTTGCTATGGACACTCCCCCCACCACCATCGACTCTTGGTACGACAAAACCGTACATTTCCAAACCCAATGGGAACGCGCCCAGGCCATCTCTGGCAAAAACCCAAAGACCGAGTACCGGTCTTACTCAAACCCTACCCCTCGCCCCAAAGACCCCAATGCCATGGACGTTGACGCGGTCACCACCCCTCGCCCCCCCAAACTCACTGACAAAGAGCGACAATGCTGCTTCAAAGAAGGCCGCTGCTTGCGCTGCCGAAAGAAAGGCCACAATTCCAGGGCCTGCCCCACCTACACCTCCCCTCCCACCCCTCGCACCTCCCGCATCGAAGAAGTCAGAGAAGAAGACGAATAGGTGCTCGGACTAAACAAAATCGCCGCCCTCCCGGGTTTTTAAACAGAGGACCTTGTTCGACGCAAGGTTCCTCCTCCCCCTCCCCTAAACGTACACATGTAAAAGTATCTACCCTGCCTGGAACAATGAAACTTCCCATTCAACTCATCGTTCCATCGCATACGTTTAAAGTCGTCGACACCACCGCCCTGATTGACTCCGGAGCTGACATCTCCTGCATCGATTGTGTTATGCTCAGGCGTAGACCTGAGTGATGAGGGGCAAGGGGACCTTAACGTTGCTATTCAGCTGACGTGGCAGGGGTTGATAGACGGGCGATCCGCTATCCTCAGCCTCAACGGTATGTCGTGAGCTGTTGACCTGGTCAACGTATGTTGTGACGCAGGGACGAAGGAGTCACTATGGGGGAGCGACGACGAGGGGGACGAGGGGAATGCCTACTTGGTAGTAAGGTGAGGACAAGGGGGCCTGAGAGGAATTGATGATCAAGGTAGATTTGGGTAGGTCTAACTTGGGGAATACATCGAGGGTTTCGAGAGGTTTATATAGGCGAGTCAAGAGAGAATAAAGCGGAGCGTAAAAGAGGTGACTCGACTATAGAATGCGATGGAATCGCGAAGAAGGGGAGTGAGTCAGAGATAATGGTATCAATACAGCTGCGGATACTGCGGATGAGTCACGCTAAATAGGTAAGTGAAGATAAGAGAAAAGGAGGGATAATAAAGTGGCTCAAGCGGGACTCGAACAGCGAGAGCAGTGTCTGTAGGGAAACTAGTGTAAGAGTAAAGGGAAAAGAGTAGGGGTATAAGTGAATCGTAACAGATTGGGACTTCGTGCGAAAGCACAAACTCCCCACCACCCATCTCCCCCGCCCCCTCAACATCTGCAGCGTCACCCAGGACCCCACTGTCCAAGGAGGAGTCAAATTCTCCACGGAACTTTTTATCCACATCGAAGGTCTCGCACATAAAGTGACCTTCTATGTCATGAACTGTGGGACGACCAACGTCATCCTCGGACTTCCTTGGCTCAAAGCCACAAACCCCTCCATCGACTGGTCCAACCAGACCATTTCCATCGCCGAGTCGACCGACCAGTCGAAACTCCTCCACTCCCTTCACTCCGCCGACACCAAACGCCACGACTCTTACTTTTGCTCCCTCCTCCCTAATGACTCCCCCGAAATCTGACATGTCAACGTCGCCCCCAATCACCGACACCTCCCCAGCTTCCTCAAGGACGAGTCCATCGAGGAATTCAATACCGTCCCCATCTCCTACGCCACTGTAAACAGAGTCTTTCGTGGAAACTCTCGCTTCGTCATCTCCGGACCTGCCAATCTCATCGGCAAGGTCAACACCTCCACCGAACTTGCCGCCAACGCCGAGAAAACAAAACCAAAACAGGTTTTGCCCTCTGAGTACTCAGACTACGCCTCAGTCTTTTCCAAAGAGGCCACCGAACACGTTCCCCCCTCCCACCCCTATGACCACGAGATCAATCTCGATACCTCCTTCACCCCCAAAATCGGAAAGGTATACCCCTTGTCCCCCGATGAACGAAAAGCTACCGAAACGTTCATCGAAGAGAACCTCGCCGCTGGGAAAATCCATCCCTCCAAATCCCCCCAAGCCTCCCCGTTCTTCTTTGTCAAGAAGAAGGATGGCGGTCTCCGTCCTTGCCAAGACTACCGGTACCTGAACGAACATACCGTTCGGGACACCTACCCCCTCCCCCTCATCTCGGACTGTTACGAATCCTAGTCACTGGGATCTATTATCTGCCCTAGGAGGGAGTCGAACTCTCAACCTACTCTTTATGGCAACATGTTCTCACACCAAGGAGAACAGGACTTGTCGCTTCAATCTCTAAAGTATCACGTGACCTGCTTACAAAGCAGTCTAGACTCGTGCATCGTGGCACAACACATGTCAGGGTAGAACCCTTTCATTTATCTAACACGCGTCTCAGTGCAAGCACAAGGCAATGCACTTCCCTTCCTCCTTTCATTAATTAGCTGCCACACCTCATGTGGGCAGCACAGCACGCTTCTATGTTTCATATGCTTCTCTTCCATTCTGCCACACCTCATGGTGGCCTCATGCTTATGCTTCTTTACTTCTTAGACCAATCATGTATTTTCTCCTTATCATGGTACCATGTCTCTTTATAGTAATAGACCAAACATGTATATACATTAGAATAGTATATAAACCCCCGGGTCGTCAAGGCTGGCTCCCCAGCTTTGATAACTTGGAGTTTTCCTCTTACCCAAGTATCTCCTCATAAGAAGGCCCAAGCGGTCTATTTCTATCATCCTCTTTATTGTTGTTCAAGAGTCGTTTCACGGACCTCATCGACAAACTCAAAGACGCCCAGCTTTTTACTAAGTTTGACGTCCGATGGGGCTACAACAACGTCCGTATCAAAGACGGACATCAATGGAAGGCCGCCTTTGTCACCCACAAAGGCCTCTTCGAACCCACGGTTATGTTCTTCGGACTAACCAACTCCCCTGCAACTTTCCAGCGATTCATGAACGATTCTTTCAGAGACATGATCGCTGAAGGTTGGCTTGTTGTCTACATGGACGACCTCCTTGTCTATTCCCCCACTAAAGAACTCCACGTCGAACGTACCCGACGCGTTCTCCAACGCATGCAGGAACTTGACCTGCACCTCAAACTCGAGAAATGTCGCTTCGGGGTGACCGAAGTAGACTACCTCGGAATGATCGTGAAACCCGGTCAACTCGCCATGGACCCTGTCAAACTCGACAGGATCGCATCCTGGCCCACCCCCGAAAAGCTCAAGGATGTTCGATCATTCCTGGGCTTCGCCAACTTCTACCACCGGTTCATTCCGGATTACTCCTCTATCGCCCGCCCTCTCATCGACTTGACCAAGAAAGATACCCCTTGGGAATGGTCTCCCCTTTGCACTGCAGCTTTTACCCGGCTGAAACACCTCTTCCTGAAGGAACCCGTCCTTCAACTACCCGACACCTCCGCCCCTTTTGCCATCGCCACCGACGCCTCCAAGTATGCATCTGGCGGCATCCTCCTTCAAACCGACACCAATGGCGATTGGCATCCTTGCTCCTATATCTCCCAATCCTTTAGCCCGGCCGAGCGGAATTACGATATCTACGATCGCGAACTCCTTGCCATTATCCGTGCCCTCTGATCGTGGAGACAGTACCTCCATGGCTCTCCCCACCCCGTCCAGGTCTTCACTGACCACAAAAACCTCACATACTTCCGCTCCGCCCAAAACCTCAATCGTCGCCAGGCACGCTGGCTCCTCGACCTCGCGGATTATGATCTCAAGCTCTCTCATGTCCCTGGCAAATCCCTTGCTGGCCCTGACGCCCTCTCCCGCCGCCCGGACCTCGTCTCTGACGAAGATGACAACTCAGGAGTTACCCTTCTTCCTCAAACCCTCTTCATCAACCTCATCGACACTGTCTTCTCCGAGCGTATCGCGGACGCTTCCAAATGAGACTCAGTCGTTCACGACTTCCTTCAACTACTCCCCAATTCGGATAGCTCCTCCGACATCGCCCTTCCCCTCCCTCTCCGCAAACGCATCGCCGACTGGCACCTGGACAACGGCGTCCTCACCTTCCAGGGCTGCACATATATCCCCGCCGATGAATCCCTCCATCGTGCCGTCTTACAACGTTGCCACGACCACGAAACTGCCGGCCACCCTGGCTACCTTAAAACTTGCCAACTCGTCTCCTCCGAGTTTTACTGGCCCAGCCTCGCCCAATATGTCCGAAAATATGTCGAAGGATGTGCTATCTGCCAACAGAACAAAGCAAATACACACCCCACCTCCCCACCCCTTCTCCCCATCAAATCCTCCTGCACTTGCCCCTTCCAACAGGTCTCCTGCGACCTCATTACCGACCTCCCTCTCTCCGACGGCTATGATTCTTTACTGGTCATAGTAGACCATGGGCTTACTAAGGGGGTGATTCTTTGCCCTACCAAAAAGACCATCACCACAGAAGGAATCGCCAATTTCTTCTTCCTCACGGTATACCGCCGCTTCGGCCTCTACGACAAAATTATCTCAGATTGCGGTCCACAATTTGCTTCAGCCTTCGCCAAGGAACTCTCTCGACTCCTTGGATACTCCCTCGCCCTCTCCACTGCCTACCACCCTCAAACCGATGGCGAAACCGAATGAGTCAATCAGGAGATCGAAACATATCTCCGCATCTTCTGCAGAAGTAATCCATCCTCCTGGGCCGACCTAATCCCTCACGCCGAATTCGCCCACAATCACCACCCTCATTCCATCACCAGACAATCTCCATTCTATCTCATGATGGGATACGAACCCCAAGCCCTACCCGAAATCTTCACCCAATCGAAGATCCCCGCCCTCGAAGAGCGTCTCCGCTCCCTCACTGCCGCCCGCAATGAAGCCCTCACTGCCCACGAGCTCACCAGACAAACCATGGCCGCTCGCTCCAAGAAACCCTTCTCCCCCTTCGCCAAGGGTGACCAAGTCTGGCTTGAGGCCAGGAACCTCAAACGCCTCGTTGTCAACCCCAAATTCGCATCGAAACACGAAGGTCCCTTTACTATCACCGACGTCCTCTCTCCCCTGACGTACAAACTCTACCTCCCCCATACCTGGAAGATACACCCTGCCTTCCACGCCTCTCTCTTATCGCCCTATCACAAAAACCGCATGCATGGCCCCAACTTCCTGACTCCCCCACCTGACCTTATTGATGGCCAGGAAGAATACGAGATCGAAAAGATCATTAAACATCGCGGGTCCCCGACGGCCCGACAATACCTGATCCGATGGAAAGGGTACTCCGCCGAAGAAGATTCCTGGGAACCAGAACGGAACCTACGGAACTCTGCAGATATCCTGAATGGATATAAACAACGACATGGCCTCTCTCCCCCCCAAACCATTTCCATCGTATCCGTCATGTCCTTCCCCACCACCCCCACCTCCGACAACGCCTCCGACATCGTCGAAACCGGCTGGTCGTCCACTGCCAATGCCCAGGACCAGCTAGACCCCGCCTATGAATCCCCCGTTCCCCCCTCTGTCCCCTCTGACGACGTCTGGGCCAGATATACCTGGTCCTCCCCCGCTTCCCCCATCCCCCTCATTGACAGACTCTCCAGTTGGCACGCCCCGGTCAACCACCCCCTGTTGTCCTTCCCCACTCATCCCTTCCCCCTCGACCAAGACCTGGTCGACACCACGGCCCACCAGCTACATCGTCTCCCCCTCTCCCGCGCCCTTCTAGACACCATGGAGCCAAACTCCACCTTCACCCACCTCTATAAGATGTTCCTTTCCATGTCATGTATCCTCCTCACCACCTCCGCCCCCACCGCCTCTGCTGAGACCACTGCATATCGTTCTCACCTCTCTCACGTCCTTCGTACTCTGGAAAACCATATTATCCAGACCATGTACCAATGCGACATGCTAGCTTTCGTCGCTGAGGTGGACTCCCATCTCCGTTACCCCTCTCTGCCCACCTTTATGACCGCGCCAGAATCCCCTCCCATCTCCGCGTCATCCTCCCCCCTCAATGAGACGGAGCTGCACATCCTCTCCCGCTTCGACCCACCACAAGCCCCCTCTCCCTGCCCCCATGCTACTCTCCAATGCTTCCATTGTCACACTGTGGGACATATCCATATCAATTGCCCTCGTTACCAATGCAACAAGTGCAAGGAGTACGCCCCGGGCCACCAACAATTCTCATGCCCCTCGTGGCCTTGTCGCTCCCCTGTCCTTCCTCCCTCGTCCTTGTCGGGCTCCTCCTCTCAGGGATCCTATCACAGGGCCCCAAGTCGTCTCCCATTCTCTCGTGCTCAACGATCACCCATCGCCAGACGACCCACCCGCTCCCCCTCCCCCAACATGGACCCCTACGTCTCCCTGGAGGCAGACTTCAACGACGCTGGTTCCGGCTACGGTGACTTCTAAAGTCTTCGTCATGGACTTGACCTTTAACCGGGGGGTAATGTTACGATTCGTGTATACCCCTATTCTTTTCCCTTCGCTCTTACCCTAGTTTCCCTATAGACATTGCTCTCACTGTTCGAGTTCCGCTTGAGCCACCTTATTATTCCCCCTTTTCCCTTATCATCGCTTACATATTTAGCATGACTCACCCGCAGTATCCGCAGCTGTATTGACACCGTTATCTCTGACTCGCTCCCCTTCTTCACGATTCCTTCGCATTCTATAGATGAGTCATCTCTTTTATGCTCCGCTTTATTCTCTCTTGACTCGCATATATAAACCCCTTGATACCCTCGATATATTCCCCAAGTTAGACCTACCTGAATCTACCTTGATCATCGATTCCTCTCGGGCCCTCCTGTCCTCGCCTTGCTACCAAGTAGGCATTCCCCTCGTCCCCTTCGTCGTCGCTCCCCCATAGCGACTCCTTCGTCCCTGCGTCACAACATACGTTGACCAGGTCAACAGCTCACAACATACTGTTGAGGCTGAGGATAGCGGATCGCCCGTCTATCAAACCCCTGCCACGTCAGCTGAATAGCGACGTTAACGTCCCCTCGCCCCTCGTCACTCAGGTCTACGCCTGAGCGTAACATCTCCCCCACCCCCTCAATGTTCGCAGCATCACCCAAGACCCCACTGTTCAAGGAGGAGTCAAATTCTCCACAGAACTCTTCATCCACATCAAAGGACTCGCGCACAAAGTAATCTTCTATGTCATGAACTGTGGGATGACCAACGTCATCCTCGGACTTCCCTGGCTCAAAACCACCAACCCCTCCATCGACTGGTCAAACCAGACCATCTCCATTGCCGAATCCACGGACCAGTCGAAACTCCTTCACTCTCTCCACTCGGCTGACTCCAAACGCCACGACTCCTACTTCCGCTCCCTCCTCCCTAACAACTCCCCTGAAATCCGACATGTCAACGTTGCTCCCGACCACCGCCACCTCCCCAGTTTCCTCAAGGATGAATCCATCGAGGAATTTGGCTCCATCCCCATCCCCTACGCCACTGTAAATAGAGTCTTTCGCGGCGACTCTCACTTTGTCATCTCCAGACCGGCCAACCTCATAGGCAAGGTCAACACCTCCACGGAACTCACCGCCAATGCCGAGAAAACAAAACCGAAGCAGGTTTTACCCTCCAAGTACTCTGACTACGCCTCAGTCTTTTCCAAAGAGGCCACCGAACACGTTTCCCCCTCTCACCCCTACGATCACGAGATCAACCTCGACGCCTCCTTCACCCCCAAAATCGGAAAGGTGTACCCCTTGTCCCCCGATGAATGGATAGCTACCGAAACGTTCATAGAAGAGAACCTTGCCGCTGGAAAAATACGCCCCTCCAAATCCCCCCAAGCCTCTCCATTCTTCTTTGTCAAAAAGAAAGACGGCGGCCTCTGCCCATGTCAAGACTACCAGTATCTGAACGAACACACCGTTCGAGACGCCTACCCCCTCCCCCTCATCTCCGACCTCGTCGACAAGCTCAAAGACGCGAAGCTTTTTACCAAGTTCGATGTCCGATGGGGCTACAACAACGTCTGAATCAAAGACGGACATCAATGGAAGGCTGCCTTCGTCACCCACAAAGGCCTCTTCGAACCCACGGTTATGTTCTTCGGACTAACCAATTCCCCCGCAACCTTTCAATGATTCATGAACGACTTGTTCCGAGACATGATCGCCGAAGGTTGGCTCGTCGTCTACATGGACGACCTCCTCATCTACTCCCCCACCAAAGAGCTCCACGTCGAACGTACCCAACATGTCCTTCAACGCATGCAAGAACTCGACCTGCATCTCAAACTCGAGAAATGTCGCTTCAGGGTGACCGAAGTCGATTACCTAGGAATGATCGTGAAACCTGGTCAACTCACCATGGATCCTGTCAAGCTTGACGGGATTGCATCCTGGCCCACCCCCGAAAAGCTCAAGGACGTCCGATCGTTCCTAGGCTTTGCCAACTTCTACCGCCGGTTCATTTCAGACTACTCCTCCATTGCCCGCCCTTTGATTGACCTAACCAAGAAGGACACCCCTTGGGAATGGTCCCCCCTCTGCACCGCAGCCTTCACCCGGCTGAAACATCTCTTCCTGAAGGAACCAGTCCTTCAACTCCCTGACACCTCCGCCCCCTTTGCCATCGCCACTGACGCCTCCAAATACGCCTCTGGTGGAATCCTCCTCCAGACCGATACCAATGGTGATTGGCATCCCTGCTCCTATATCTCTCAGTCCTTCAGCCCGGCTGAGAGAAACTACGACATCTACGATCGCGAACTCCTCGCAATCATCCGCGCTCTCCGATCCTGGAGACAATACCTCCACGGCTCCCCCCACCCCGTCCAGGTCTTCACAGACCACAAGAACCTCACGTACTTCCGTTCCGCCCAGAACCTTAACCGTCGCCAAGCCCACTGGCTTCTAGACCTTGCAGATTACGACCTCAAACTCTCACATGTCCCCGGTAAATTCCTCGCCAGCCCCGATGCCCTCTCTCGCCGCCCTGATCTCGTCTCCGATGATGACGATAACTCTGGAGTCACCCTCCTCCCCCAATCCCTCTTCGTCAATCTCATCGACACTATCTTTTCTGAGCGAATCTCCGATGCATCCAAACGCAACTCTGTCGTCCAGGACTTCCTCCAAATCTTCCCCGGCCCCAACAGCTCTTTCGACCACGCACCCCCCCTCCACCTCCGCAACCACATCGCCGACTGGCGTTATGACAACGACATCCTCACCTTCCAAGGACATACTTACATCCCCGCCAATGAAACCCTCCACCGTGCCGTTCTGCAACGCTGCCACGACCACGAAACCGCCAGTCACCCTGGCTACCTTAAAACTCGCCAACTCGTCTCCTCCGAGTTCTACTGGCCCAGCCTCACACAATACGTCCGGAAATATGTCGAAGGATGCGCCATTTGCCAGCAAAACAAGGCAAACACCCACCCCACCTCTCCCCCTCTCCTCCCCATTAAATCTACTTGCACCCGCCCCTTCCAGCAGATCTCCTGTGATCTCATCACCGATCTCCCCCTTTCGGACGGCTGCGATACTTTACTGGTCATAGTAGACCATGGCCTTACGAAGGGGGTGATTCTCTGTCCCACCAGGAAAACCATCACCGCAGAAGGAGTAGCCTCCCTCTTTTTCCTCACAGTGTTCCGCTGATTCGGCCTTTACGACAAGATCATCTCCGATCGCAGACCACAATTCGCCTCTTCCTTCACCAAGGAGCTCTCCCGACTCCTCGGATATTCCCTTGCACTCTCCACCGCTTACCACCCCCAAACCGACGGTGAAACCGAGCAAGTCAACCAGGAGATCGAAACATATCTCTGCATCTTCTGCAGAAGCAACCCATCCTCCTGGTCCGACTTGATTCCCCATGCCGAGTTTGCCCACAATCACTGCCCTCACTCCGTCACCGGACAATCGCCGTTCTACCTCATGATGGGATACGAACCTCAAGCCCTCCCAGAGATCTTTGCCCAGTCAAAAATCCCTGCCCTCAAAGAATGCCTCCGCTCTCTCACAGCTGCCTGCAACGAGGCCCTCGCTGCCCATGAGCTCGCCAGACAAACCATGGCCGCTCGCTCCAAGAAATCCTTCTCCCCCTTCGCCAAGGGCGACCAAGTCTGGCTCAAAGCCAGGAACCTCAAACGCCTCGTTGTCAACCCCAAGTTCGCGTCGAAACGCGAAGGACCTTTTACTATCACCGACGTCCTCTCCCCCCTGACATACAAACTCCGCCTCCCCCGTACCTGGAAGATACACCCCGTCTTCCACGCCTCTCTCTTATCGCCCTATCGTGAAAACTGCGTGCATGGCCCTAACTTCCCGGCACCCCCACCTGATCTAATCGATGGCCAGGAAGAGTACGAGATTGAAAAGATCATCAAACACCGCAGGTCCCCGATGGCCCGGCAATACCTGATCCGATGGAAAGGGTACTCCGCAGAAGAAGACTCCTGGGAACCCGAACGGAACCTACGGAACTCTGCAGATATCCTGGACGGATATAAGCAATGTCACGGTCTCTCCTTCCCCCAAACCATCGCATCCATCATGTCTATCCCCACCACCCCCATCAAT
This sequence comes from Austroboletus novae-zelandiae, assembly GCA_038090275.1. NCBI lineage: Eukaryota > Fungi > Basidiomycota > Agaricomycetes > Boletales > Boletaceae > Austroboletus > Austroboletus novae-zelandiae. The sequence continues at coordinate 10,238 of JBBPML010000186.1, read as the reverse complement.
GACAACTCTTCGGACATCGTCAAGACCGGCTGGTCTTCCACCGCCAATGCCCAGGACCAGCTAGACCCCACCTATGAACCCCCCGTTCCCCCCTCCGTCCCATCTGATGACGTCTGGGCCAGATATACCTGGTCTTCCCCCGCCTCCCCGGTCCCTCTCCTCGACCGACTTTCAGATCGATGTGCCCCGGTCAACCACCCCCCGTTGTCCTTCCCCACCCACCCTTTCCCTCTCGACCAAGATCTGGTCGACGCTACGGTCTATCAACTACGTCGCCTTCCCCTCTCTCACGCCCTCCTAGACACCATGGAGCCGAACTCCACCTTTACCCATCTATATAAAACCTTCCTTTCTATGTCACGCATCCTCCTCACCACCTCCACCCCCACCGCCTCTGCCGAAACTGCCGCATATCGCTCCCACCTCACCCACGTCCTCAGAACTCTGGAGAATCACATCGTCCAAACCATGTACCAGTGCGATATGCTAGCCTTCATCGCAGAAGTAGACTCCCATCTTCGTTACCCCTCCCCATCTACCTTCGCCACCGCACCAGAGACCCCCCCCATCTCAGCGTCGTCCTCTCCCCTTAACAAGACAGAGCTACACATCCTCTCCCGCTTCGACCACCCACGAGCCCCATCCCCCGCCCTCACGCCGCTCTTCAATGCTTCCACTGCCATACGGTTGGACATATCCGTATCAACTGTCCCCGCTACCAGTGCAACAAATGCAAAGAGTACGCTCCGGGCCACCAATGGTTCTCTTGCCCCTCGTGGCCTCGTCGCTCCCCCGTCCTCCCTCCCTTATCTTCATCGGGCTCCTCCTCTCAGCAATCCTACCGCAGAGCCCCACGCCATCTCCCATTCTCCCGAGCTCGACATTCCCCGGTCGCGCGACGACCCGCCCGTTCCCCCTCTCCCGACATGGACCCTTACATCTCAATGGAGGCGGACTTCAATGACGCCGGCTCTGGCTACGGTGACTTTTAGTCTTCATCATAGACTTGACCCTTAAACGAGGGGTAATGTTATGATTTGCGCGTACCCCTACCTTTTCTCCCTTACTCTTACCCTAGTTTCCCTACAGACATTGCTCTCGCTGTTCAAGTCCCGCTTGAGCCACCTTATTATTCCCCCTTTTCCCTTATCATCACTTACATATTTAGCGTGACTCATCTGCAGTATCCGCAGCTGTATTGATACCGTTATCTCTGACTCGTTCCCCTTCTTCGCGATTCCATCGCATTCTGCAGTCGAGTCATCTCTTTTACGCTCTGCTTCATTCTCTCTTGACTCGCGTATATAAACCCCTCGATACCCTTGATGTATTCCCCAAGTTAGACCTATCCGAATCTACCTTGATCATCGATTCCCCTCGGGTCCCCAGTCCTCGCCTTACTGTTGAGTAGGCGCTCCCTTCATCCCTTGTTGTCGCATCACCAAGCGACTCCCTTCGTCCCTGCGTCACGACATACGTTGACCAGGTTAACAGCTCACGACATACTGTTGAGGCTGAGGATAGTGGATCACCCGTCTATCAAACCCCTGCCACGTCAGCTGAATAGCGACGTTAACGTCCCCTCGCCCCTTATCACTCGGGTCTACGCCTGAGCGTAACAGTGAGGATCTGGAATGGGAGGTGTGCATCGAGTAGATAATGATGCCAAGTTGTAACAGCAAAGATGACTGCTAGCATTTCTAGATCCCCAGCGTGATAATTTCTTTCTTCTTTAATCAATGCTCGAGATATGAAAGCAATGGGTCGCCACACACCATTATGTTGTTGAGACAATATTGCTCCAATACTGATTCCTGATCCGTCTGTCTCAATACGGAAAGGGTCTTTATCGGTTGGTAAAGCAAGTGCTGGGGTACTTGTAATGATTTGTTTCAATTGATCGAAGGCCTTTTGGCACGCTTCTGACCAAATGAATTCTTGTTTTTCCGAGGTTAACGCATTCAATGGTTTTTCCACTAAAGCGAAATCCTGGACAAAACGGCGATAAAAGTTGAGGAATCCTAAAAATCCTCGCAATTGTTTTCATGTCTGTGGGACAGGCCAATTGTGTATTGGTTGGACTTTGACAGGGTCCATTTCGATTGTTCCCTCAGATACGACTAGACCAAGATATTCGGTCTTGAGTTGTTCAAACTCACACTTGATATGTTTCAAGCTGAGTTTATTTTCACGAAGGATTTGAAGTACTTCGCGAACAATGTGTCTATGTTCATCAAGATCTTTTGTGAAGATCATGATGTCATCCATGTAAATCACTACTTTTCCTCGATTGATCAGATCTCGGAATAAGTGATTCATCATTGTTTGAAAGGTTGCCGGGAAATTGGTCAACCCAAAGAACATTACTAACGGTTCGTACAAACCACGATTGGTGCGAAACGCTGCTTTCCATTCATCGCCTTCTTTCATGCAAATATTGTTATAACCCCACCTAATGTCCAATTTGGTGAAGTAATGAGCTCCTCAAAGTTTATCTACGAGCTCAGCGATGAGTGGTAGAGGATATCGATTTTTGATAGTGATATCGTTTAATTTTCGATAATCCTGTACAGGGCGTAATTTTCCATCCTTCTTTTTGACAAAGAAGAAGGCGGATGCGAAGGGTGATTTTGATGGTCTGATCCATCCTGTGGTGAGATTTTCCTCTAAGAACAAGTCAAGTTCTTCTTGTTCTTTAAGGGTTAAATTGTATGTTTTACAATCGATCTTATGGTCACCAGGTTTAAGTTCGATTGCATGATCCCATGGTCGATGAGGCGGTAATTTGTCAAAGGATTCTTTGTTGAAAACGTCTTTATAGTCGTGATAGCTTTCAGGCACCACATTTTCAAAGGTTTTGGCCTGCTTAGATTGATTGGCTTCGGCGGCTAGATCCGTTGCCAATGTATTAATGTAACTGGGACCGATCTGAAAGATTCGATCACCAGCTTCATATTCAGATTCTTCTTCGTTGATGGGTAGTAATTCTGGAATATCGTCAAATTCCAAAACCTTAGTTTTCCAATCGATTTTTGGATTTACTTGTTGTAGCCAATCGTACCCTAGGAACATTGCATGTGATTTCAGATTCGCTAATGCTAACGAAATTTGTTCCTTATGTTCGCCGATGTTCATTTCTACGATTGTGAAATGGGTAATAGCCCCAATAGTGTTTCGAGTTCCATCCACGTTATAGACTGGGATTGGGCGAGGAAGTTCATGTTTGATCAATTTATGTTGTTTTGCAAACTGCTGATCGATAGCAGATGCCATACATCCTGAATCTAGTAAGGCTAATGCTGGAATTTTCTTTCCTTCGGGAGACACAAGCATTGTGTCAACTTCGAACAATTTGTCCGATTTCTTTTTATTTACAAACTTTGGTTTAGTTTGCAATTCCCTTAGGATGAATCCTGCTTCGACTTCGGTTGCCTTTTTTATGCAGGCTACCAAGTCTTTGTCTACTTCACTTTTTCTAGTTTCATGGACGAAAGTTCTTAGATGACATTCTACATGATCGTCAATCGTGTTATCTGCCATTGTTTTAATCCAGGTGGTCGACCATGGATCAACGGTGTTTAACCATGATTTTCTCACAGATTGTTTCGGGGGATCAACCCTAGACAATTCCTTCTTTGGTACTAAGACCCCAGTCTTTTCTCTTTGAAGTATCCAGAGTACTTTCAGTGGTTCCTTAGGATCATTTTTCTTTTCAATATTTTTTTGTTCATTACAAGGGGAATTAAGCACTGGTTGAACGGCCATGCCATTACTGGTCGCCCCATTTTTAATACATGAACTATGTACGTCTATTGAAGAAGATATAGAGGTCACAGGAGATCCTGTCACTGTGCCTCGTTTGGAAAACCCTGGAGAACCTGTGCTATCATGGTCTCCAGCTCCTTGTTGTTATTGTATTCTATTTCAACACCTTGCACCATCATCTTTTGTGGCTGCTGAGGTTTCATGTGGTCTTTACAAGGCCATGTCTTACCACATTTGAAACAGAGTCCTTTTGCACGAGCTTGCCCTATATCCATGGGCACGCCGGCACCGCTAAACGTTCCCATAGCATTCGGGTGAATGGTTGTTGTAGCCGCAGTAGCTACCTTGGGCGGGGGAGACGATGTGGTTGATTTTGGAGTCCATGGGGTCCAGGGTCGTGTTCTCTTTTTCCTTTTGGCAATTTCGGCAAGTAAATGCCCAGCCTGGATGAGTTCACGACACCAGCGGTCATAGTCTCCTGCATATGTGGTCGTCATATTAAAACTTCCACGTTCAACTTGTTCAACAATGTCGTTATGAGGAACCAAGACTTTCCCATTGTGGGTCATGTCGTATTTTGCCAGTATGATTAGCTGCTTCTGGCAAGCAATGAACATTTCAATGGACATCTTGTCCTGTTTCAACGTCATCAATTCATGTTCAGCTTGCGCCTCTGCATAAACTGGCTTAAATTGAGGTTCGACCTTATTTTCCATAAAGTCGGCCATGCTCATGGCATCGATGTCATGCCCTTCCATGATGAATAGGGTTGCGAAGGTGTCTGCAGCACCTTCTGTACAGAATCCCAAGAACATCCTTATTGCTTCAGCGTCTGTAGGCGGTCTCGTAAAGCCTCCTGTATATAACAGGAATTTTGCCATCCAGGAGTCATATTTGGCTGGGGTCCCATCAAAAGGACCGGGTTTGGCCGTACATGACTTTCCCAGTGGTTGTGCGCGCTGCGTGACAGGTAATCCACCAGTTGTAGCTGCCGGAATGTCTGCCAATTGTACTGAAGGACCGGGATAGGTTCCTTGCAGTGAATTTCCAACAATAGGTGTTGGTGAGGATGCAATTGGGGCTCTTGGAGGAGGAGGGGCGAGGATATGCGATGGGAAGATGGGAGACAGGACCGAATTGGGCCTGTCTCGAATACTACATCGCTGGTAGTCTTGGTATTGGGCATAGAACTCTGCGACAGAGTTCGCAACCGTATAGGAGTGTGGCTGTTCAACAGCCGGTGATGAAGGTTCGTCGAGGGAGAGGGCGACGACTCGGGGAGTAGACTCAGTGGATTCGGCTTGCATCTCGATGTCTCTTGGTCTATCGGATCTAAGTCCAAATGTGGACCGTCTGATGCGGGATGATGAGGGGGGAGGGGTGGACATTGTGACTCAAGTTGCCTTAAGTCTGACGTATCTTCCGTTCCTTGGTTCGGAAGAGGGAGGGCGATAGAGGAGGAGGAATATAACTCATCACAAGCAAGTTCCAGTTTGGAATCTGCGTGTTCTTGACGCAGGTGAAGTCGGGGGGGCAGCCTTTACTTCTAGGCAACTTAATATGCTAAGTGGAGCGACGTGACAATGGCTGTAATCACGCGAACAGCTGATCTTCTCACGGAGATCACCTGGAATAGTGCACTTTTTCAGATACCAAAGGTATCAAGCAACGTTATCCTTATTTATTGAGAGGCGGACGACCTCTACACACAGTGCTACGCTGCTACAAACACTTGCCCAGTGTTTTACTGGCCTCTGACTACGTGAGGAGCTTTATGCCTTATCGCAGGCATGCGTGGGAGGGATGGGTAGGTCTAGACGCTAAGTGCGCCTTGGTGGAGTGGAGAGGACGGGGAGTAGGTGTGATTTCCTACAGGTAGTGCGCTGGGCGCTGGAGTACAGACAGGGGGCGGAGGTGCAGATGTCCCTGATAAGCGATCCAAAATGGTTGTGCAGCAGTGGGGAAACTGTTACGATTCACTTATGCCCCTACTCTTTTCCCTTCGCTCTTACTCTACTTTCCCTACAGACATTGCTCTCGCTGTTCGAGTCCCGCCTGAGCCACTTTATTTACTCCTCTTTTCTCTTATCTTCGCTTACCTATTTAGCGTGACTCATCCGCAGTATCCGCAGCTGTACTACTACCGTTATCTCTGACTCGCCCCCTTCTTTGCGATTCCATCGCATTCTTTAGCCGAGTCATCACTTTTACACTCTGCTTCATTTCCTCTTGACTCGTCTATATAAACCTCTCGATACCCTCGATGTATTCCCCAAGTTAGACCTACCCGAATCTACCTTGATCATCGACTCCTCTCGGGCCCCCTCCTAGTTCCTGCCTTATCGTCAAGTAGGCAGTCCCTTCGTCCCTCGTCGTCGCCCCTCCATAGCGACTCCTTCGTCCCTGTGTCACAACATACGTTGACCAGGTCAACAGCTCACAACATACCGTTGAGGCTGAGGATAGCAGATCGCCCGTCTATCAACCCTAGCCACGTCAGCTGAATAGCGACGTTAACGTCCCCTCGCCCCCTCGTCCCTCGGGTCTACGCCTGAGCGTAACAAAAGGTCTAACTTGCTCTTCACTGGGCAAGCCTCGCCTTAGCCCACCATTCATCCCTATCGTCCCTCGAACCCTAGACCCTCTCTAGGCCCTCGTCGCTATCGCAAACCCTCACCGTCCCCCTCGGAACACTCCTCGGCCTCGCAAGAAGAGGTACCCACTGACGACGACATCGTCGTATCCACTGAAGATCACGAAGATCTTACCCTCACCCATGCCCTCTCATCCTCGTTGGTGATCCCACGAGCCCCCACACCCCCATCGCCCACGCCAATCAGTAGATCTAACCCCTTCGTCCCACCCCCACTCATGTCCCACTCCACCCCCACCCCATCGTCAGTGAAACCCACCGAACTTCGCCTCGGAGTCCCCGAAGACTTCGATGGATCCTACGAGCATGCCATGCCCTGGTACTACTCAGTCATGGCCTACCTCATTGTCAACAGTGAGGTATACAACACCGACCAGAAGAAGGTCGCCTACGCCCTTTCCTTTATGAAGAAAGGGTCAGCACTCACCTGGGCCGATACCTATCAGCGAAAGGCTATCGAAGCCACCACCTTCGGAACTCTCGACGAGTTCACCAAAGCGTTCAAGGTCTCCTTCGAACGACACAACGTCTTGGACAACGCCATCCACTGGCTGTCCACCCACCACTGCACGACCTCGAAAGGTCAACCCCTCGCCACCGCCCTCAACATCTATATTGCGGACTTCCGCAACCACGTCGCCAACTCTGGCATCAAGGATGAGAACGTCCTCATCAATTTCTTTGCCAATGGCATCCCTGCCCCCCTTATGAAGCGAATCTTCACTATGGACACTCCCCCCACCACCATCGACTCCTGATACGATAAAGCCGTACATTTCCAAACCCAATGGGAACGTGCCCAAGCCATCTCTGGCAAAAACCCAAAGACCGAGTACCGGTCTTACTCAAACCCCATCCCTCGCCCCAAAGACCCCAATGCCATGGACGTTGACGCGATCACCACCCCTTGCCCCCCCAAACTCACTGATGAAGAACGACAACGTTGCTTCAAAGAAGGCCGCTGCTTACGCTGCCGAAAGAAAGGCCACAACTCCAAGGCCTGCCCCACCTACACTTCTCCCCCCACCCCTCGTACCTCCCGCATCGAGGAAGTCGAAGAAGAAGACAACTCGATGCTCGGGATAAACAAAACCACCACCCTTCCAGGTTTTTAAACGGAGGACCTCGTTCGACACAAGGTTCCTCTTCCCCTCCCCCTAAGCGTACGCATGTAAAAGTATCTACCTTACCTGGAACAATGAAACTCCCCATTCAACTCATCGTTCCATCGCACACGCTTAAAGTCGTCGACACCCCTGCCCTAATCGACTCTGGAGCCAACATCTCCTGCATCGATTGGGACTTCGTGTGAAAGCACAAACTCCCCACCACCCGCCTCCTCCGCCCCCTCAACGTCCGCAGCGTCACACAAGATCCCACCGTCCAAGGAGGGGTCAAGTTCTCCACGGAACTCTTTATCCACATCGAAGGTCTCGCACACAAGGTAACCTTCTATGTCATGAACTGTGGAACGTCAAACGTCATCCTCGGACTCCCTTGGCTTAAAGCGACTAACCCCTCCATTGACTGGTCCAATCAGACCATCTCCATCGCCGAATCCACGGACCAGTCGAAGCTCCTCCACTCCCTCCACTCGGCCGACATCAAACGGCATGACTCTTATTTTCGCTCCCTCCTCCCTAACGACTCCCCCGAAATCCGGCATGTCAACGTCTTCCCGGATCATCGCCACCTCCCCAGCTTCCTCAAGGACGAGTCCATCGAGGAATTCAACTCCGTCCCCATCCCCTTCACCACTGTAAACAGAGTCTTTCGTGGAGACTCTCGGTTTGTTATCTCCGAACCTGCCAACCTCATTGGCAAAATCAACGCTTCCACTGAACTCGCCGCTAACGCCGAAAAGACCAAACCCAAACAGGTCTTACCCTCCGAGTTCTCCGACTACGCCTCGGTCTTTTCCAAAGAGGCCACTGAACACGTTCCCCCCTCTCGCCCCTATGATCATGAGATCAACCTCGACACCTCCTTCACCCCCAAAATAGGAAAGGTATACCCCCTGTCCCCCGATGAACGACAAGCCACCGAAACGTTCATTGAAGAAAACCTTGCCACTGGGAAAATCCGCCCTTCCAAATCCCCCCAAGCCTCTCCATTCTTCTTCGTCAAAAAGAAGGACGGCGGCCTCCGCCCCTGCCAAGATTATCGGTATCTGAACGAACATACCGTTTGAGATGCCTATCCCCTCCCCCTCATCTCCGACCTCGTAGACAAGCTCAAGGATGCAAAGCTTTTTACTAAGTTTGACGTCTGATGGGGCTACAACAATGTCCGTATCAAAGACGGACATCAATGGAAGGCCGCCTTCGTTACTCACAAGGGCCTCTTCGAACCCACGGTCATGTTCTTCGGACTGACCAACTCCCCAGCAACCTTTCAGCGATTCATGAACGACTCATTCCGAGACATGATCGCCGAAGGTTGGCTCGTCGTCTATATGGACGACCTCCTCATATACTCCCCCACCCAAGAACTCCACGACGAACGTATATGTCGCGTTCTTCAACGCATGCAGGAACTCGACCTGCACCTCAAACTCGAGAAATGTCGCTTCGGGGTGACCGAAGTCGACTACCTAGGAATGATCGTAAAACCCGGTCAACTCGCCATGGACCCTGTCAAGCTCGACGGGATTGCATCCTGGCCCACCCCCGAAAAGCTCAAGGATGTCTGATCGTTCCTAGGCTTTGCCAATTTCTATCGCCGGTTCATTCCGGACTACTCCTCCATCACCCGCCCCCTCATCGACCTCACCAAGAAGGACACCCCTTGGGAATGGTCCCCCCTCTGCACCGCAGCCTTCACCCGGCTGAAACATCTCTTCCTGAAGGAACCAGTCCTTCAACTCCCCAACACCTCCACTCCCTTCGCCATCGCCACGGACGCCTCCAAATACGCATCCGGTGGCATCCTCCTCCAAGCCGATACCAATGGTGATTGGCACCCCTGTTCTTACATCTCTCAGTCCTTCAGCCTGGCTGAGAGAAACTATGACATCTACGATCGTGAACTCCTTGTGATCATCCGCGCCCTCCGGTCCTGGAGACAATACCTCCATGGCTCCCCTCACCCCGTCCAGGTCTTTACCGACCACAAGAACCTTATGTACTTCCGTTCGGCTCAAAACCTCAACCGTCGTCAAGCCCGCTGGCTCCTAGACCTTGCGGACTACGACCTCAAACTCTCCCATGTCCCCAGCAAATCCCTCGCCAGCCCCGACGCTCTCTCCTGCCGCCCTGACCTCATCTCTGACAAAGACGACAACTCCGGAGTAACCCTCCTCCCCCAATCTCTCTTTGTCAACCTGATTGACACCATCTTCTCCGAGCGTATCTCGGACGCATCCAAACGCGACTCTGTCGTCCAGGATTTCCTCCAACTCATCCCCAGTTCCGATAGCTCGGAAGACTATGTCCTCCCCCTCCCCTTCCGCAAACAAATCGCCGACTGGCGCTTGGACAACGGTGTCCTCACTTTCCAAGGTCGCACCTACATCCCTGCCGATGAACCGCTCCGTCATGCCGTATTACAACGGTGTCACGACCACAAAACTGCTGGTCACCCCGGCTACCTCAAAACCCGCCAACTCGTCTCCTCTGAGTTCTACTGGCCCGGCCTTGCCCAATACATCCGAAAGTACGTCGAAGGCTGCGCAGTTTGCCAACAAAACAAGGCAAACACACACCCCACCTCCCCCCCCCTCCTCCCCATCAAATCCTCCTGCACTCACCCCTTCCAACAGGTCTCCTGCGACCTCATCACCGACCTCCCTCTCTCCGACGGCTATGATTCTTTACTGGTC
>JBBPML010000185.1:0-50180 GCA_038090275.1 Austroboletus novae-zelandiae | reverse complement strand
CGATTCGCATGATTTATAGCTCATTCTGACCGCATTGATGGGTACTATTTTATCCCATACTTTCTGGAACATTCTGAGGTTTTCATTTTGACTCTTAATTCCAAAATGACGTATTAGTAGTAGTAGTGTAGTAAAAGTAGAACAGAGTCTAGGAAAAAAGTGTAGAAAAAAGTGTAGGAAAAGTGTAGATGTGAGGGTAGTTGAAAAAGTGTAGCAAAAGTGTAGCAAAGTATTCTAGTGCGCTTCAAGCATTGGAAATTTCCCACGATTTAGTCACTCAGATTTCATTTTAAAAAGTGTAGTGAAAAGTGTAGCAAAAAGTGTAGTAAAAGTAGGACAGAGTCTAGGAAAAAAAAGTGTACGAAAAGTGTAGCAAAGGTATCCTAGTGCGCTCCAAGCATCGGAATTTTCCCACGCTTCACAAAAAAAGTTCCCACGATTTAGTCTCTCAGATTTCATTTTGCCATAAAGAGCGAAAGTCCCACGCTTAAGCGCCGGGGACGCGGTGACGGTTAGCCGGCGTATGGGGGGCCTATCCTAGGAATCAAAAGAGTAGGCTTCGTGCGCTTTACAAGAAGCTCAAGTGCACGTTTCGCGAGATGGACTTCGCGTCCATTTTTTCGCGCCTTCGAACCTTGGCCAACTCACGTTGCCTTCCTGCGTAAGCGTCATTTTACGTCGTGATCGAACGCTCGCTATTCTAAGAGCCCCAAGCGACGGTCATCTTCTTCACCACCTCGCCTGACGCCGAGTTTTCGTCCTATACGCCCGACTTGATTCCTTACAAGGATACTAGACTGGCCATCTTTTTCGAGACGGAGGACATGAAGACACGCTCATTCTGTCGCGATTCGACTGTCCGGATACCGAGTGTGCTTATACCGCCTCTGGATGGGGCGATCTGAAATTACGCGCGGTGCATGAAAAGATGCTTTAGTAAGCGATCCGCCTTCGACGGCGTTTGATCTGTTCACACATGGCTCGCTCGAAAAAGCGATTTGTGCATCTGATCGGCAAAAGTGTTTGCACACGAACGTGCATTGTATCCGCCAAACGTACTTCCGTTGCACCTACCATCGACATCGGCCGAGCAAACAACTGCCCAAGGACCCCGCCGAAGGTGGGACCCATCCGCTTGGCGAGTTTTGTCGTGAATGCTTCTTTGGTGGCGACGAGTTGTTCGTACACATGCGCGAACGGCACGAGGAATATTCTTTATGCAAACGAAACGAGATTCGAGATCAATAGTACGTCTCTAACTCGTCTTAGGGTGTCATGTTGGTTTTTTTGACGACGTCGTGCCTAGCTTTCAAGATTATGAAAGTTTGGTAGGTCTTTTTTTCCCGTCGAATGGTGTCAACCGTATATCGTTTCTTAGGAATTTCATTTTTCGCAAGCGCATTTTGCGTGTGCGAATGCCATCTGCCAAGCGCAGAAATTCGTCGTGTTCGATTCGGAACTGGATCTCAAGGCGCACCAAATCGAGGTACACAGAGCAGACATGAGTTCGAGGGATAAAAAAGACGCACCTCGGGTTCCAGCCGAGTTTGAGTTCGAGGATATGGGTGGGAAAGGCCGGAGAGGACGACGCGGGGATCAAGAAAGAGAGCCAAAGCCGCCACCTCAAACAGTACAGGTGCAGGGCAGACCGGGTGGCAGACGACAAGCATTCGGTGGCCACTTGACGATGGCGACAGCAGAAGGTCCGCCGGTAACAGCCCACAACGCCCGCTTTGCCGAGCGGGTGTGTGAGTCCATTGAGAGAAGACGTCGATCCTGTTGTTGCTGAGTACGTGCTTCATGTCTTTTCATGAATCACTCTTTGTCTTACTTTCTGGGACACTCAGCGACAGGCTGCCTTTATCGGTCGGTTACAAAACGTGGCGACGAATCCGAGTAATGCCGTCGCTCCCGTGAAAGCGGCTATCGAGCAAACGAATCGAGTGCTCGAGATTTAATCTCGACCGTCTGGGACGCTCTCGACCATAATCTCGACGATACTGCAAGCATCATCAACGTCGTCGTCGATCTCTTGGAGGAAGAAGAAAAGAAACGAGATCTGTTGGCTGCGTGGAATGGATTCAAGATCGAGGTTCGTTGGCATCGTCCTGTTGGATGCGTGCAGGGCCGATCCATGGTGTTCAGCAACGCCAACTGTTTCCTGATCCTATTCCGATGCCGGTTGGATCGGGCTATGCCGGGATCGTGAGCGGGCGGGTGTTGAATGCAAAACATGTAGCGACCTCTCGGTCGTCCCAGCAGTCGTCCAGACAGGTCTTGGATCAGGTTGCACGAGCAGCGAGTTCATTGTCGAGCACGCTGCAACTCGACCGCTTTCTACCCCTCGCCGCTGCTCCAACGCCCGCGCTCCGCCAACTGGTGCGTCACACGCCCTGGACAAGCGCTAGCTCCAGCTCTGGGTCCACGAGCGGTCCGACGGTCGTTGCTGCTGTTCCTACGTTGGGTGCGACCGTGTCTCCGAGGAAGGGCAAGGCAGCTGAGCGACTGCCGTTGTTGTCTGACGCGGCGTTTCCCGAGCTTCCTACGGCGCAGCCGCGTCAAAAGCCACTCGTAGGTGGGAACGCGTCGTTGCGGAACATTATAGGGGATGTGAATATACCCCATGTATTGCTTATCGGGTTGGCATGGTTTTTCTTGGAAAAGATGGGACGTTGATAGTCGAGGTCTGGTGACCAGTGCGTTGTCAGAGGTACGAGGATATGGTAGCAACTCGTGTCGGTAAACGGCGACGCGTCTTTGGTACGAGAAGACGCGTCTTAGCTAGGGGCTGATGGGGCATTGAGTCTTGCTGGACGAATGGATGGCACGGGTGTGGCGAGGCTGCAATGCAGGAGTGATGATGATTTACTCGTAGGCATAACATCGTACTTAGCCCCCCTCCGGAGCACTTGCGGCGCGAAGATCCGATTGGTCTGCCGAACGGACTTGCAATCAGCTCGGCCACGTTTACGTACACCTCCGAACCATCCACGAGACGATCCGATTGGTCGAATGACGTTTGCCGAACGGACTTGCAGCTCGGCCACGTTTATGTAAACCTCCGACGGCATCGACCCACCCCTGCCGACCGCCGAACGACTTCGTCCTCCTCGTTATATATATAAACCCATCGCCGCCGTCATGCACATACCCAGCACATCATGCACCCATACTCGCACGTCTTCCTCCACCGCGGCCCATCCCGCGTCATCTGGTTCCTCATCGGCGCTGGCGCCGCCACCTGGTGGCATCATGCCTCCGTCATGCGCGACCATCGCGCTCAGTACTTTCCCTGTCTGACCCAGCGTGGTTGCCTCCAGGACGAGCCGACGGATGCGCAGCCCCAGATCCCTTCTTGGCAGCAGCAACGTAATTGGGACCAAGACGGGGACCGCTTCAAGCATCTCCAGAAACGTGCCGCAGAAACTGTCGGTACGGTCCCCTTGTGCCACATCGTTCGTGCTGACCGTTTCTCAGGCCGTTGATGTTTCCGAGTCCACGCTCGATTCTATAGTCGCGGGCGCCGAGGCCCTGAAAGTGGTACGTGTATATTATCTTTGGTCCCGTCTAGGAGTCTGTATCTGACTCCCTCTACAGAAGCTCGTCGAGCTTCGCGCCGAGCGTGAGCGTTTCGAGGCCGAAAAAAAAGCCGCCCCACAGGCTGCTTGAACACTTGCACCGCTCGGATCGTTTGTATGAAATCACCGCTCAGACGTGACAATTGGATATTGTCTCTGTAGCTATTTATCCCATATGTAACTAGTATATTTATTCGTCGTTTGAGTCGTCTATAGACTCGTACGTCCTTTCGTTAATTATTGAGCTTGATTTGGCACATGTGGTATCGGTCATGGGACAGACTCGCCGAGCGACGAGTAGATCTTAAGATTATATACTCTTGAAACGAAGTCGGTGGGTCATTCGACGCCTGCGTGATTGTATGAAACTCGACATCGCTCATACGGGGAGTTCTTGCCCGAAGATCTGATTGAATCGATGATCGGCAAGTTGAAAAGTAGGGAACACGTACCGAATATCGGGATCCGATTCACCAAGCGACGAATAGATTCGGAATTTCCGGGGAGCGGCCAATGGCGCTAGACGATCTTGAAATGGATCGTACAGGAATTGACGACGTTTCGTTGAAAGTAAAAGTTAGACTCGTACTTCCTGCAATATAATAAACGAGCGATGGGAGTACTAGTGGGCACTCACTCTCATCGCATTTATCATCGTGAGAGGAAAAAGGAATGTTGGCATCTGTAGCTTACAGACGAGCCGTGAAACCGAGACCTTTTATCGCCACATGACCGTCGTCGCACTGCTATGTAGCCAGAACGTACCGAGTACCAACTATCCTCCCGCCTTTGCCGCGAACAAGGGTGTCTGCTTGAGAGCTGCGTTCATGGCAATTCGCGCTGTTTCTTTTCCCGGATGTTCGAATACCGAGACGCCACTGGTAGAGTGATGACGGAATCGATCGTCATGCAATGACAGTCTTTGAAGAGAGCGATCTGAGCATACCATCGCAGCTTCTAAAACGTTTCCGGGTCGGAAGCGCACGAGTTGAAAGCGAGGTTTCACGACAGGCTGACGACGCCTAGCTTCGGTCGAGCTATAGCGGAACCACGTGATAGAGACGGACCGGTGGCGTCAAAGTTGGTTCATGGGTTTTCACAGTGTCGAATCCGAAGAATGCATGAATCGTGACGCCCGGGCCAGTCAAATACGAAAGTCGAAACGAGTGCGCCACGCCGACGACAGCTGAGTGACATCATCCATGGGCCATGTTGGAGCCGCACGATTCGACTCTGTGAAAGTGTAAAGCTCTGATTGTCAGCGAGCGGCTCTCGGTCCGTCGACGACCGGAATAGTAAAGAGGGTCATCGTGACGACTTGTTTTAGAGTCGTTTGAGAGCCTGCTGCGTGGTGGAGTTTTCTGACGAAAGCGGCTGGAGCATTTCCCTCCGGCCAGTCGTGTGCGGAACACTAACCCTTCCAGTTTTACCCCTGTGTTGATTGAAGACATGTCAGAAAATACGGGCCAGTGGAAGCCGGTAGCTGACAGGGCGACGAGTACCGAGTGGCTTGACGACTCGTCCATGTAGGCGTTGGGGGTCGGTGTATGCATGTAGCTGATCCGTCAGGCAAGTCAGTTTCCCCGGGCAGAATGACCTCATCGGCATGCTCTAGGAGTGCTTGACACCACAAACCAAACGAGCTGGGCGGATCGCACAGGGAATGCGATGAGCGCAAGCACCCAACGACGGGTGCTTTGGATTTGGACTGATCCGACGTCATTCCAGGCGCAGACATTCTCGGTCGACATATAAAAACAGGACAAAGCTCGGTCGGTTGGCATTCTGTTCTGCTCGTCATGTCTCCCTCTGCCATCGCGTCGTCACGCCCGACCAGCGTCGCTGCTTACCAGACGTCGTCACCCCGCCACTCCTCTCCCCTCAACCCCTCTCCCAAGTCTTTTTCTCCTCCCCTCCCTTTGGGCCATACGCCCAACAACTCCCCCGTCGACGAGATGTCCGACACCCTCTCCCCACTCCGAGACTGTCCCGAGCCGGCCATGGCCTCCCCGCCCCGCCCGTCATCTGCTGTCTCGCGTTCTCGCACGCCCTCCTTGTCTCGCTCCCCCGAGCGATCCCCCGTCATGTGTCCACACCGCCCATACGTGCGCCATCCCAGCCCAAACAACACACACAACATACCTTTTCCCCCTTCCGCTCCGCTCCCGTCCTCTTGCACCACCCCAAGGCAAGGCTCGCCCGCCTCGTTTCATTCCGTAAGCTGCTACTCGCCCTTTGTGTTCCCGCTGACTCTCGACAGACTCGCTCTCAGTTCCAGACGAGTCATCTTCGTTCACCACCCCTCCCCGCTCAGTCCCATTTCATTGTCCAGGGCTCCCCCGTGCAGGTCGTGCCGTCGCCCTCTCCCCGCTACCCCCGCACCCACTCGCTCATTCAACAGTCCTTTGAAAACTCGTATGCCGCACAAGCTGCTTCGTCTCCGTCAAATAGCCCCCGCAACAGACGTGTCTCGCTGGGCGCAGAGTCACGTCCACATTCCTCGCAGGTTCAGGACACGCCAGCCCCAGTCAGGGGCGAGTCGACTCCCCTGAACGAAGCCCCCATCCGCTGGTGGGGCGGACGAAGAAATTGGGACGATGACTGGGACAGTATGGCCCACGGCCACCAAGCGTGCAACCCTTGCGCTAGCCACTTCTCTTCCCCTGGCGAGTTTGCGTTTGTCCAGCCCGGATGTGGGAGCCCCCTCGCGTTTCGAGAACCGTTTGGATGCGGGGGAGGACCAGGCGCGTTTATGGACGACGAAATTCGCGCCACGTTTGACGGCGCCGGGAGCACGGGCACCTGCTCTGCGGAGCAGATGACGGGCCATGTTCACGTGCCAATGGGTGCCAATGTGGGATATTCGATGGAAGGTGTTCCCGTCCCTCGAGCGATGCCCATGCCCATGCTACCTAGGGGTACGAGATCAGAGATACGCTATGATGGATACGGTGAGGCGTGCGCCGGGTTACCACCCAAGGATGGTCCGCTGCATAGAATGTCGGAAGACTTGGCGCGCCGTCACACATGTCATATTCAAGTGCAAGGAAATCCAAGTGGGTACATCGCTGAGACAGTGAGCGGACCATTTTTCTTTCGTACTTTGTGTTGTTGACGTGAATAAACTGTCCGGTCAGGAGCCGGGACAGAATGCCCTTGGTCTCGAACAGTATGGCTATCGCAGCCGCCGATATAGCAACGCGTCGACGCATTCATCCACGTCGTTTGCTTCGTGCACGTCTGGTCCGTTGCAGTCGCAGTCGCTCCTGATGTCTCCGTCTCAGTCCCACACGAGCACTTGTCCTTCCTTGTCCTCGCTCGGTATCGGAATAGAGGAAGCGGAGCGCGAGGAACTTCGCTCGAGGACGTTTTGGGGACGGAAGAGCGGGGGCACCGTCAAACGCGAAAACAAAGATTTGAGCCACGGAATCGGTGGACACAATGAAGATGTGGGTCATGGGCTCCCACACGCAGGCGGTCCAAGGGCAGAACGCGCAGGTAGTATTAAGGCTGGAGGAACGTTATATCACCAAGACGCGTCGGAGGCCAAGTCGGCGACGTCCACGCACGACAAGGATACTGTGAAGCACCATGGATCTCTGCTCGTCCGTGTCGGTCTGAAACATGGGAACGCGCCTACGCCTGACGATCAAGCTGGACAAGAAGGGTACAACAGAGCCGAAAGAGTTGGTCTTTGTCCCGATTACATTTCATTGCGCTGACTCACTGATAGTGCGTTTCGTTGGCGATTACGTCCATCCTGCCGGCCGCGACTGTTGCGACGTTGTCGCCCATGGGTGAAGCCCTCGTCAAGGCGAAGGAATCGGGTATGTTTTGGAGTAACATGGGGCTATTAACTTGCTGAGCCTAGCGCAGTCAAGTATGTTGGCCAGGAAATCGGACCGGTGGTCAAGGAAGCACTCTCGATGTCTTCCGAGGCTCTCAAGTTCGCTCCTTGTGCTGGTCTTGAGGAGGCGGCCAAGGTATTGTTGAGCGTTTGGGATGCGTGTCAAAAGGTTGACGTGAGTGTGTTTTCGCTGACGCATATATCCATCTCCTGATTACTTTTTATAATAAAGACGAACCGTCTTTCGTGTTTGCGTCTCGCGGAGCGTTGTGCGAACCTCCTCTATTCTGTTGGGTGCGAGTTTGACGAAGCGGGAGAGACTACCACGCAGGCTCTAACTGAACCCGTTCAGCGCTTGTGTGACGCGTTGCTTCAGGTGCGTTTAGAAAATGCAGTTGACCGCGCCCCTTGACCATTTTTCAGATCAGGACGTTTCTCGAGACACAGCTTCGTCGGCCGTTTTTGAAGCGCTACGTGAGGAGGGAAGAAATCGGGAGGGAGCTCCAAGCATGCAACGACGCCATTACGGACACGGCCTCCAAGTTTGGGGTGTGCCACTCGATCGTTTCCCTTTGTTTGCGTGCTAAACTTGACGCCCACAGATTTCGATTCAGATTCGCACGTATCACCGTGTGTGCACGGCTGCCATTGAATCGAAGCGGGTCGCGGAGGAAGCGCAGGCGTTGCTATCCCTGGACTATCAAATCATACAGAGTCACTATGCGATCATGTACGGGCAGCAAGTGCTGGCCTCCATGCCCAGAACGGGACTTCCAAGCGGCGACGCTCAGGGACTCTTGGTGGGTACCACGTTGGGAAACATGAGTGGGCGTTTCAGTTGGGTCCATGGTGAAGAAGACGGTGGCGGCAGTGACCGCTTGACGTCTCCTGCTTCTGGACGACCCTCGCAGTCGTCGCCACCGACGACAGCTAGTTCCCTGTCGAGCACAGGAACATCATCGACTGAGACTGGATGCGGATATGGACAAAATATGCCGACGTTGTCGATGTTGTCGACGGGACAGCTGTCGGACACTTCAGAGACCACTTCAGCGCCTCCGACGCCAACACAACTTGAGGCGGGGAAGTTGGCGACCCCTCCGACGTCTCCCATGACCGCGCTCAAAGAAGTGCATCGTGCGCAAGATTCGGTTGATGCCGCTGCGGACGAGGCTTTCCTCCGTGGAACGCTCGAGGGCGCGTTGAGTGCGCAGAACGACGTGGCGATGGTTCGCTGTTTGCAGGTCGCACGAGGAGAGATTCCCGAGGCTGCCGAGACTTTACGGCGGAGACTGGGTGCGGGTACCCAAGTAGGGACGAACGGATGCGAGTATGTCGTGTCGGAGGGAGAGAAACACGATGGGGATACCGAGCTCGATCAGAGATTTATGTGGGGTGGGATCGAGGCGATGACGAGGTTGACGCATGTGGGTGCGAATCAGCCTCGAGGCGAGAGTGGATGCATGCGGACGCCCGAAAACGCTGACGCTGATGTGGCACAGGAACTCCCGAGCTGGACGATTACGAGGTAGGACGTTGCTCTATATTCGGGTCTTGGCTGACGAGACACGTGTGCTTGGCGAACAGATATGAGGTTGTCCGAAGGTGCAAAATTGGCGTCGGGTTTTTTGCGGATGTTTACCTCGGTCACTGGCGCGACCGCGCCGTCGTTATCAAGGTGTTAGCCCACGGCCTATCACACGAGGCTTTTGTGCGTCATGTCAAAATGTGCACTGCACTCGACCATCCGAACGTGTTGCCGCTGTATGGCGCGAGCAGCGCAGTAGGGGAGGCACCCTGGTTCTTGGTAAACGAGTTTTGTGGTGGAGGAAACCTCGTGGCGGCGCTTTCTGGCGCGAAGGAGAAGAGTGTTATTGAGCTGGGAGACTTTACCACCATGCGCGTGGATCTGTTGAGATTCATGCACGAAATTGCCAAGGGAATGGCGTACCTGCATGGACGTGGTGTCTTGCACGGGGATCTCAGGGTGCGTATGTTTGCACATGTCCTTGTCGGAGGTTGACCGGTGACTGTTACTGGACAGGCGGCCAACATACTGGTCAATGCCAACGGGCGGTGTATGATATCTGACTTTGGGCGGTGTGAGATCAAGGCGGAAGCACGTCGGTCGTGTGGACAGCCTGAACCGCGTAAGTGGGGGACGAGAATAGGATGTACATATCCAAGCTTACCTGGCTTTCCAACTAGATCTGGTCCGATGGAGGACACCAGAGATGTTGGTGGGTGATGGCCGACCGACGAACGCTGCGGATGTCTACGCGTTTGCCGTGTGTTGTGTGGAGATTCTCGGCATGGGTGACCTTCCGTGGGCGTCGTTGGATGACAGGGCAATACGTGAGCTTGTTTTGGGTGAGTACGAATTTCATGGAACGCGATGATCGAAATTGACGGCGTTGCCACAGACAAGGACGAGCGTCCGCCTATCCCCGAGGTTGTAAATGTGACCGAGGCCGTGTCGGATCTGGTGAGTTTGTGCTGGGCACGCGAACCTGAGCGTCGGCCATCGTTTGCGAGCATTGCCGCCTCGCTCGAAGATACATGGAGAATTCGGGGACATGGGATCCCTCTTATTTACCGCGCTTCACTGCCGTCTACTCCCAACAAGGCAGAGCCTGCCACGCCTGCCAACTCCTCGCCCGGGGACGAACAATACGAGACTGCTTCTGAGAGTATGATGACTGGGGTCGACGAAGAGAACTCGGGTGATTTGATGGACATACCCTTGGCCAGTCCCGCTCCTCGCCTTGTGAACAGAACCGTGGTTTGTTCCATGACCCGCGTCGACGCTGACCTGGAGGTCTTGACGCGGCCATCGTCGAACGCCTTTGAACGCCAGAGCGAAGAGACGTCCACCGTTTCTCCAACGAGCAGGTCGGATGCAGACACGAGGAATGAGGAAATGTATCGCCTTGTTGTTGGGGCAAATCATGCATTCCACAGTTCGCGTGAGCTTCTCCATTTTGAACACGTCCATGATGCCGGAGCTTAATGCGTGGGCTTTTAGTAACGCTCCCCCTGTGGTCGCCGACACGCGTCGAACTTGGAGCGGTTGGGTACCATTCGAAACCCAGTGGCAAATTCGTCACGTTGTTCAATGCGGTCGACCCTCTTCATACTGCGGAGGAGCCACTCCGTCGCTTGCCATCCATGTACGGATATGGCAAAGTTGAGGTGCAAAAGCGGGAGGATGGGAAGCGGAGCGTTGCACAGCGCGGTCTGGATGCCATTTCCGGGTTTCTGACGTTCAAGGCGCGAGGTGATCGGTCGCATCCGTACGTGTTGGAGTTTCAGGAGAGGTGTCGGTACTGACTTGAACAATTAGAGAGCGGATCGCACGACAGTACTCGTTTTCGCTCACCCACGGGAAGCCCTCGGCGCACTTGTGCGCAGAAAAGACGGTACACCGGTATATGGACAATTTGGAAGCACCGACGACGTGGTTTGAACAACACGTGGACCTCATTTTGGACGTGTACGGGGCGCGCCACGGGATTCGAAGGGAAGACTTGATTCTAGGTGAGTTGCGTCTTTGGAGTTGTCGATCGTCACGTTCTGATGGGTGCTTTGTAGTGGTTGGGACGCTGGATACGTCTGATTGGGCAATGTTTGTGTCGGACGATCATGCCGATGGTCGCGCGCAGTTTAGTGTGTTTTTGGGCCGGGAAAAGGGCGAGCCGTGGGGCATGTTCACCGTGGAGGGGGCTGCCCATGTCAAGACCGCGAGTGCTGGGTCCGCACGATGGGTAGACGTGGGTCAGGGGACGTTTGCGAGCAAGGTGTCGTGTGTCGGGCTGGGTGGTGGACACGATGTCGCGGGCGACACGGTCATGGTAGCGGGGTTGCGGTTTGAGGGAGGAATGCGGTCGCCGAGATTGATGTGAGGACGCTCGCAGTGCTCTACGAACCTTTTTTTTTTCTTTCGCATTTACTAGGCTCGATTTGTATGTTTCGATGGTGAGCAGGGTTTCAATGAATCATTTCTTGGTTAGGACACACTACTGGAGGAAGAGGCCACTCAGAATGGGAGCACCAATGACTCTGGCGAATCATCGACTCAAAACTGAAGATAGAAGTTTAATGTCATAGGGGGGAGAAATTCTATCTTGTCATGATCGTCCACCTTCGAGTCGGCCTGGACCACTTGTTCGTCTTTAAGCCTTCATGGCGTATACTCGATCTCAGCGGTCCATGTTCATTATCGAAAGTTCATACGTCCAACGACGCTGTGCAACACTCAGGACCAAGGACTCGTCTTCAGGATCCACTCTACAAGATCAGAACCGTCCTCCCAAACATATAGTACTTGCAAAAACAAACAAGACCTGAATTGGCAGCCTGCCTTCTTTATAGGCATGTGCAGGAATTGCCAAATGTTGGACTGGTGCTCCCATCTAATAATTACAGGCCTCTGAAGGGAAGCCACGAGTCGGAGATACTCGACAGTCCTAATGGTAAGTAAGATTTGAAACCGCCTTACAGTAATACGGTAGAGTTACTAGACCGTGACGGAGATGCTGCCACCTTTTTCTGTTGTATGCCAATTCTTGTGTAAGTCAGTGTATCTGAAGTGGTGTGTGACTAAACCGTAATAGTTGAGTGTTGCTTTTCTTGGCGTAATGTGTTGTTACGGCAGACTTTTTCTTTGGGGATACTTCCGTTTCTTTCTCGGAAAAGTACTTGGTCTTTGATGTCACCTTCCACCAAAATACCCTGGACTGGACCCATGACAGATCGTTCTGTTGCTCTCGACTTGCTCAAAAGGATGACACCCTCCAAAGTGCTGTCATCGTTACCCGTTCTGTTAGCCTTGGCGCGCGGCGAGGCAGGTCTCTTACCGGGAGCATACTATGGTCATGTCCGTAGCCTTCTCAGGCTCACTGAGCATGCACGAAGCAACGCCTTGAGAAAGCTGCTCTCCGCTCTCAAGTATGCCGTCTGCATCATCTTCCTCCTCAACGCTGGGTCTCTACCATTTGTATGGCACAGTTGAGTCTTGGTTAATTGCTGTCGCGAACACTTTTTGACCATCATTGGTGCTGGCTCGATTTCTCACTTACGCTCGTTCTCTTTTTGACAGTTCGCGTGCTTTGGAACCTGTACTTGCCCAAGTTGAAATACTGGGCATTTGGTCTCAAGTTCGCGTTTGCCTCCAAAGAGGAGCGTACTCGCGCGCTTACTGAATGGGCTGAAAATCTCTCGCCCGTCGGCGCCCATCCGTTCGAGGTCACCACGGTGTACAGGCGATGGTGCAGTACGTTCTCTCAAACTCATCTTCTTTCGAAAATCTGAACCAAATTATTCTTCAAGCTATCGACGACATCGATATTTTTGGAATACACCTTAGTAATTCGAGTTACGCCAAGGTATATCTTTGGTTTTCAGTTCTCTTCCTTCTCCCAGCGCTAAGTTATTCAATTCGCTTCCCCCCTGGACAGGCATTCGATTCGGCGCGTGCCAAGGCACTCGTGCAGTATTTTCCCGCCTGGCTTCGTAGTGGCGGTAAAATGGTTCTCGCTTGTAAGACCATGCCGTGTCCAACCGATGCATAAGCTCAAACTTATTCAGCCACTCATTATCATTTCATTCGCGAAATTCCGCCATTGGCGAGGTACGAAGTGCGTCTCTCGATCGGGTCCTGGGATCATAAATGGGTGAGTTTGTCAGACATATTTGGTTCTGTCGTATTCGGGTTCGCCGTTGATCATGCG
Source organism: Austroboletus novae-zelandiae (assembly GCA_038090275.1). Taxonomy (NCBI): domain Eukaryota; kingdom Fungi; phylum Basidiomycota; class Agaricomycetes; order Boletales; family Boletaceae; genus Austroboletus; species Austroboletus novae-zelandiae. The sequence continues at coordinate 37,026 of JBBPML010000185.1, read as the reverse complement.
CTGATTGTTCTCTTCATTTCATGTAGTTTTATGTCGTAGCGCGATATGTCACGCTTCCCACCCGACGGCACGGCACTTACCGTTCATCCCAATCGAGTACCCCGTCAACGGCGAGTGACGTACCCACTCCCGACGGTGCACTTGCCCAGAACGGATCCGCGGATATACAACATGCCATTGGCGCTGTACTCCAGGCAGACAAGAAGGGAAAGGATATTGGCCCACGCCCCCCAATCATCGAACCCGATGGGGCGCTCTTGCATTGCGTCGCCGTGTCTCAGAACTGTTTCAAACGGGGTCGCATCACCGTCCCACCTGCCCTCGTCCTCGCATCCGAGGGATTCACGAAACCGTATGGCGAGGGTGATGCCCAGGCCGCGAACACGGGTTTGCAGTACTCGCATGCCAACCCCCCGCCGAACTGGATTGCGTCGCAGGCGTTGCGCGTGCCGCCCCAGGGAAGCGTGGATGGCTTCCTCGATTTCTTGCAAGGCAAATGGCGGGACGTACCTGAGGGCCAACAATGGTGGGAGGACGCTCTAGGCGGGTCTGTGGAAGCGAAACGGCAAGCGAATTTAGAGATACTGGACATGGTCAGGCTAGGGCTGGAGCAAACGCGAACGTTGCAGTGAAATAAGGTTTGGTATGTCGATGATGGGTCGCAAGACCGTATTCCGGTATATGGCATCTACTTACCGGGACTGCTCCAATGCAGCTGACCATATCTTTTTGACACGAACGGGTATGTATAAGTTGCCGGTAGATTACATATGTACTGCGGAAAAGTTCGACGTATGTACTTAGAAGATTCAGAGCGATTTCCTTACCGTTGTGGGGAGGGACCAAAAATCTAGATATGATTATGCACATGCCATCACCGAAAGTACGGAAAGAAATGAATTTTGACTTAGTACAACATTGTATTGCTAGAAAGATATACCGCTCTGACCGCGGGATGCAAGGTATGTACGTAGATTACAAATTGACCTGAGTGAAAGGGAAAAGGGGGGAAAAGGAACGTGTGGATGAGTGTTGGGCAGAGGTAAATGAGTTCTTAAAAGTTCCGATATAATTCCGGCCGAAGAGGTCGTTTGAGCGGCGGCATGTACCTATTTTTTCCGCTCAAACGCCGTATTGAGATCACAGCGCGTCAAAGGTCATACTTTTGAGGTCATCGTTGAAGCTGGACGGTTCTGAACCGCACACCCCCAGTTCGATCATGTTGACATCACCCCCATGCCCTCCGACGATCGTACTGCACGACGCGTTCCGAGCAGGGCCTTGTGTATCGAAACGGAGACTCGCAGGGGGGTCGGACTCCTCGTCCTCGTAGCGCTTTCCATAACGCCACGACTTGCCGCGAGCGATCCAGAGTATGATCAGAAGCGGTGCAATGACCTGCGAGGACATGTCGCGTCAAATGCCACGACAGCGGCTCTGTGCCACATGATGCTCACCTGGATCTGGCTCATGGTTGCCAAGATAATCGTTTGCCCGGGACTTTTTTGGGTGTATAGGATCAAGAATATGAGAGACCATGCGCCGTAGAGGGCCGCAGATTCGATCAGCATCGTCACGATGCCCATGTAGGGGGTGTCCACTTTCGAGCCTGGGCACGGCGGAAAGTCGGTAAACGACCAGCCCAATGATCGTGTGCAACGTCACCAAAACGGATGCAGTTATGAATGACGCCATGTCAGCAGATGCTTCCGACGTCGAATTCTCGTGCTCACCAAACACACGCTCCAGCTGAACTTTGTGCCAGTAGAGTCGTGCCGCGATCATGACCGTTGCCAAGACGTTCAGAGAAAACGAAAGCACGTAATAAATGAGGATCAAGATTTCCGAGAAGTAGAATATCTCTCCCAGGCCCGCTTCTCCTTGAAGGACGAGGATGCTGAATACTGTATGCAAGTCCTCAGCGCATGTTCTCGACCACAGTTTACATCCTTCACTAGTCACTCACCGACGACACCGGTGTACATTGCACACGCGAGAGGAATGATCCATCTCGCATACGCAACATGGTAATAAAATACGATGAATCTGCAGAGCTACAGATTCCAAAGTCAACTTCCTTCGACGTATTCGTGAGAATGGATGCTTACGATCAAGGCATCCGTCATCCAAAGCATTATTGTAGATGTGACATCGGTCATGACCATAACGGTCTGTCTCGCCATGAATGTGATGTAATATTCGTAGGGGCCTTCGGGATACAACCTATTGTCGACGTAGGCCACGATTGCGTTTTGAGAATTGCAGGCGGTATACAACGTCACGAGAATGAATAAGACGGTGGTATAGGTTATGTAAAACAACGTCTTGCGCCATTCTGTCCGATACCTGGAGAACGAGTCTGGATGCGACCCGAATCTTAAATTACGCCGAAAGAGCTTCTTGAGGAGGAAATAAGTAGTTATGCAGTAGAGTGTGGCCACGATGCCATAGAAAACGCCAAGGAGTGTCGTTGCCGCTATCAGATTGATGCGATCGTTCAGGAGGTTCAGGCTAGCTTCGCTGTTGCCCGCATTCGTCGAGTTCGCAGACGCCACATTGAGCATCACAGTCGTCACCGTTGCGAGTAATACAGTGTAGAGGGATGGGGCTTGACTCGGAGGTGCAGCGGGAAAGATCGAAATGAAAGTGAAATCGCGTTGCCATTATGAATGGCCGGTAAATGAGCGTGTGCAAGGGCCCATTGGCCTGATAATATGTCGATACGGAGATAAGTATACCGATTTTGACGGCGCAAGTAGTGGAGCGGTCCATGGAACTGGGCCAAGATAACGGTGATCCGAGTAGCGACGTGATCTCTTCGTAATATTGATCAGGGTCGGGAAATGAACTTACCGGAACAGAGAAACGGAAGCATGCAACCTCGTGGTCTGTGGGAGGATGACAAATGTGGAGGAAGGTTTGTCGAGACGCAACTTGTTTTTGTTTTTCTCCTGGGCACGTTACGTACTTCATAGATCATCTGCTCTGGGACAGCGTCAAAGAAGCTTTCCACGTTACATCCGACGACCGCATGGGCAAATGGACCAGAGTTTGTAAAAAGTCGGCGCTGATCACTGAGATCAATGCTTTCCGTGGGAGCTCAGTAATATTAAAGCGCTTATGGAAGACAGTCTCGTGAACACAGTAAACGCTGGAGGACACTGACTTGGATGACTCGGAACGTCCAAGGGCATATCGACTTCAGGAACAAGTAGGTTCGTGTCACGTACATCGTACGTTCGTCCATGCGCGTAAGAGAAGAGCCTGGACGTACTATCGGTTGCCTTGGCAAATGTTCTAGGGTGCTTGAAAGACAGGTACAAAATACACGGAGAAATATCTAAACACTTGAGTCAGCAGCGGTGCAACGACGACGCAGAAAGTAAAAGAATGCTTTCCAGGGCGAAAATAGCGCCGGTGAAATAACGCTCGCCGAACGGTGGATTCCAAGTGTTCAGTCACTGAAGGCGTATACGATCGCGCCGCTCTGTATCTAGATGAACGTCGAATAAAAGGCCTCAGGCTGTTTGAAATTTCTCTGCCATATCATCACATGGTTTCGATGAACAATATTTCCTTCAGAGGGGCGCTAAGTTAGAACGATTCTTCTGCCAGGTGGCAATGGAAGAAATCTGGCGGCCTGATTAGAGACGGTGATAAGTAGATAGTTGATGGTCATAATAGGCATATGTCGATTAGCTTACAGTAGCTTGGCTCCAAGCTTGACTCGCCCTGTAACCCTTATCGGTGTGGCAGGACGTTGGAAAGGTCCAACACAGCGTCTCTCATGTCTTGACACAGCTGGCCGCACTGAAACCCCCCATCTCTCGTCTTTCCCGATCCATCACGATGAACACCACCTTTCCGACCGTGTCCATCGATGTGGTATGTCCTCATAAACGGCACGACTTGCGGAAGAACTTACCATCGTCCGGTCACGGATCGACAGGTTCTCGAACGACAGACCGCCAAAGAAGTCGTCCACGGTATCCTACATGCCATCCTTTTCCATCGCCTTTTTGGAACGGTCAAGCCACAGACATTCGAAGTGCTCGACGTAACCATGGTTAGCATCGACACGCGCTCTCCACTGTCGACGCCACCTTTTCCTATTCACTGATACTGACTTTACGCACAACCACCAGCCTGGCGTTGCAGATCCCGAAATGGAACAACTCGTCAACGACAAGGTAGACGTCTTTTGGAAAGGAATCGAGAGCGGAACGAATAAACGCGGACAGGTATCCTATTTTTTCATCCCATAGTGGCGTTTCGAACACGCGCACGCACACAGATCCTCGTCACCTTTTCGGAAAAGAGGCCCAAGAAATCGTGGTTTCAAGTGTACGTCGGCGAAGAGGACGTGCCATGGGAACAATGGTGAGCCCGTTTTTCATTTTATATTTTTCTCGCTCGAGATCACGACGCTTGGTCCAGGATCGTCAATGCGGAAGTGAAGCAGCCTAAATCGGACCGAGGTGCGTCTGTACGCGCTGCATTTTTGTGCCGTTAACAACGACTTGTGTGGACCCTTTCAGATCGTCACGCGTTTGGCGCCACCCTTGCCACCACGCTCACCAAAGCCCTCCAGGTCATGCTCACGCATACCTCGTCTGAAGGGGGCCGCACAGCCGTTCCATTGATCACCAATGCCACCGGCATCTCACCGTTTCCCATTCGGATCGCGGTCAAAGTGGACGGGGTCGAAATTGGCTGAGCGTCATTTCGCAATTACATTCATCTATAATCGAAAATAAGTGGCTAATACAGGCGTCGATGGAGCCTATCCGTGTCCATGTCTAGTACTATCAGTACACGCAAATGATATGTATAACTACTAGTACTTTACTGTAAGAACTGTTTCAAAGTCGAAAGCATCAACTCGCTCGTTTCGTCTGTTCATTACATATCTCATTGAAGCCGTGCGCGATGCGTCCCCAAATCTTCCACGGCCGCCCGATAAACCGCATTGAACGCTTCCTGCTGACGTACCCGGCTCTCCTTGCCACCCCGTTTAAACAGTTCTACAACCTGGTCAGTCCTAATCTCGCGTCATCAGCAAAGCTACTCACCGAGGAACCGCTCCCCCACCCACAGCCTCAACGGCGCGCTCCCGATGCCGTCCTTTTTTTGCACCTCATCCGACCCGCTTTCGCTAGCCTTTCTCGGATTTGCACCCATCCCCGCACCGAGCGTCTCGCACACGGCGAGCACCTCCATCGCGTGCGCCGGGGCCGTGTACACGTATTGAGCGCCCACAACGGCAAGCACCAGCGCGCGCAGGTGATTGTCTCCCGAGGCGCTCAGTAGCTCGAGCGCGTGCTTCAAGAGCGACTTTGATCGGATGATGTGTGAGCGCGCGAGTGCTGCCGAAATGAGGTCCCCGAGCGCGGGTAGCGGTGCCGACGCGCCTGACGAACACCGCGCAAGTGCGTCCTTGACGAGAGATGCAACAGAGGGATCAAGTTGTAGATGAGCTTGTTCGCCAGAAGGAACGGGGGCGGGAGGTGGAGATTGGGTTGCAGAGAGTCCGATACGTAGGAGAGCCTCGCCTGCGCGGGCTGCAGCAGCTATAAAACCTCCTCCGAGTGCCACGCCTGAACCCACGGGACCTGCACCATCGAGATGGGCAGCAACACGGTAACACGTTTCTGCACGTTCCGTGTCACCAAGCGCATGCGCGAAGTGTGCATGGAGAAGCGTAATGCGAGCGGCATAAGCAGGAAAAAAATTGTGCGTGCGAGCATGGGCGGTAAGCGTTGCAAGATGCTGACAAAAATGTTCTGGAGAATGTATATCAGAAACAAAGAACAGGCTCACGCTCTCTGCGGCATCAAAGTTACTCCTTTGGATAGAAACCTAGGATGTGCGACGGTAAAAAGGATACATTTTATGGCGTTACGGGAAACCGACTTACGGTGACAAGCTCACACAACAAGTCCGCCTCGATTTTAAAGGCTTGTTGTTCGATGGCAGTCACATCTCCACAAGACGCCCACAACGGAACTGTCGAAACGAACATCTGATATCTGAGTCATAAATTGGAAGGAACGAGAAACCGACCATTGATTTTGACGCCTTCTTTACCTGCACGGCCTTCCCTACACTGCACAATCCCGCACTCTGCAAATACTCGTTTCTTGGGGCGGCGAGAGACAGGATCCCGTTTTGCGACAGCAGAGACGAGAAACGTGAGCAAAAACAGAACGCGTGGATGAGTCGTTTGTAGAAAGAGGGGATCTTGTCCGGGAAGGGGTATCTGGCGCTAAATTCAGTAGAAGTTTGGGGCTACGAAGACGGTGCGCACTTCTACCAGTCCGTCTGAATTGACACCGCCCACCAATGCACCACCATCCATAAGGGTGTGCAGGGCCGCCAACCGAGCGTCAGCAGCACGTGCACGACCTCCGTGCGTATGAGAAATAACACCGAGAATAAGAAGATGCGCAGTAAGCGCAAGCGTGAGGGAATCCGTACTTTTGGGACCAGGGACGGACGTCGTGGCTTTTGCGGGAGAGCAGGGTGGGGTCATGTCGCTATTTTGTTGTGACTGGGATTGAGATCGAGAGGCACCCGTATGCACGTCCTGCGCCGTTATCGAGTACGATCTCACCAGGGTCTCCGAGACGTCTGGTTTCGCCCTTTCGTCTTCCTGGCCTTTCACCGACTTTTCCTCCGCCCGATGGAAAATCAGTCGCATGGCCCTTTCTGCATCCGAAAGTGCATCGCTGACCAAATCCCACATACCAGCACCGACTAGAACCCTGACGCGTAGAACGGCGGCCAAATCTTCGATAGAAGAGTGTCGGTTTTGGACAGCAATATTTGATAAGGCGGCGATGGCCGTGAGGGCGGCCTGTAGTTCAGGTGACGCAGGATTTGATGTGCCATGCACAGGATGTGGAGCCGACGTCAGGTGCGTGATGAGGGTCAAATGAGCAATGTATACGATACAAGGGGGGTCAGAAGACATGAACGACGCTATGAACCTTCGGAGCAACGCGCGTGCATACTTGGTATTGTTGCTCTGAAACGCAAACTGCGCGTTGAGTAGCGACAAATGGTGGCGAAGCGGACGAAGAGAAGGATGCTAGAACGTGCCACATCAGCGGGCGAAGCTGACTATATGCACGAAATCCGCACCTTTTGCGCAATGAGGAGCTGTGAAAAACGGAACATGAGATTTATACGCGGCAAGGAACAAGATAGCACGCACCCCTTTTCCGATCGCTTTCTCGACCTAGAAAGTAGAGGCCATGAGAGAGAAAAATATACATACTGTAGCGACTTACTTCCTCTTCCATTCCGTTTGCCCAAGTGTACTCCCTGCTGGCGGAGAAACCGCCATTGACGACTCTGATTCCTATCTCTGCTAGGCCCGTCCATGCTCGGCACTCCAGGTCTGGTGTCAGAGCTTTTAGCTCGAGACACGTCCGAAGAGCTCTGAGAGATAAAAAGAGCGAAATTGGATAGCGTGCATGGCCGGGTGGATGGGCTAACAACGCTGGAAGCGCGAGGAGGAGCACTGGTGGTGGCAGGCGTCGAAACGTCGACACCGGTTGGGTCGACGTCGAAGGCGGCGGTGGTGGTGGTGAGGAAGACGAAGTCGGGTTCTCATCGAGGTGGTCCGTGCGCGGTCGTTTCTGCGGGCGAGGGTTGTGATCATCCATCGAGACGAGAGTTGAGGAGGTGAGAAGACGTGACAGTAGGTGGCGCGTGACACGCGTAAATTGGACTGTGACAGACCGCGTCGCAGCGCGTCCAAGTTGGTGTACCATAACTCGCTCAAGCACTAACAATGTTACGTAGTCTACAATGGACCAAAAATGACAGCAAACGCGCCAAAAGAGCCCCTAAATCCAAGTAAATGAGGTCGAATACAACAGACTGTCCTGGGTAAATAGATCAACAAATCCATATGCATGCAATAAATAGAGCATCTATATGTTCTAGAGGGGTCGATTTTGCTCTAAGGCATCTACGGCGGCATTCGTCCGAACATGCAGGGCGTTCTGTGGCACCACGCAATGTCAAGAGCGAGTCGCTTTGCAACCAATGGGGACGTACCTCGAGGCTGTATTTTCCTCTGCGCCCAGAAGCATTGGCTTCGAGCGGTTTCCCACTTAATACCATGTCGAACTGAGCCTTAGCCCCTTCTCTGTCTCCAGAACGCGCGAGGAGACGTCCGTATTCGAAATCTGTTCACGCGCTCAGTCCATCCGCCATGAAATAAACCCGAGAAAGCGACTTACGAGCATAGTAAACGACGTAGTGGTCTAGCTCTATCTTGCCACCATTTTCAAACACCTCCTTAAAGGCAAACTCGGACTTGCGTCGACCTTCTTCAACGGAGACTGAGACCTTTTCGTCTGTGCCCAGCTCTGCTTCAGGATCCTGAAAGTGTGCCGTCAGCTTCACGGAACAAGTTGCCTTTGGTCATGCTGGGTCATACCGGATAGGCCACGAAGCGCCAACAGACACCCTCTAGGAATCGCGCCAGACATAAATCATCCCAATATCCTTCCTTCTCCTCTACCTTGCTTCTTGCTCTTCTATATTTGTTTTCGCCCACAAATTTGTTTTTCCCCCCATTCAGATTCACCCTTCCATTAACGCGGTTCGTCTCCAGCGCTCCTAGTTCTTCCAAAGCTTCATTGACATGTGGGATCATGCGGCCGAGTACGACTTGACGCGGCGCATGAGCAATAGCGACAAACACGTAAGCGAGTTCCAGCGTCGGTAGAATAAGCCGATTTTTTTGGGAGAAATACTTGCGCGCTTTTCGAGCAGCGAATTTCTATCAACACAAACCATCAAGACAATATCGCCAAAATAGCCTCATGTCCTACCTCAAGGGGTATACTCTTCCCCGCTATCCGTTGCCTAAGATCAGATACTTTTTCCATCAGCTTTGCAGCGCCATCATGGTCACCCATTGTCGCGAGGCAGGCCGCCTCCCCATATGCATAAGTCGCTTTAGACCACTATTCATTACGTTTGCTAAGTCCACGTGCATCCAAACAGCGAGACATACTTGCCGTAGCCTCACCGCGTAGGCGATGCCACCAAACTTGGCTGGCATCTACGTTCCACAGTGCTAGATTTGCAACCGCACTCTCCCACCAGCTAATGTGGTGCATGTTGCGATATTGACTTTGTGCTTGCGCTGCGCGTGCATAGTATTCGAGGGCCCGTTGAGGCTTTGAACATGCAAGCGCAAGACGACCAGCGCCGTAGAGGAAAAACACGCCTAGAATGAGGGTCAGTATCCTGCAATGGTGTGCAAAATGCCAAACCTGCCATTGGGATATCTCTCCAAGTTCCACTCTACGATTCTCCGTGCCATGCCCACGTCGACGCCTTCAAAGGTATACGCGGACAGTATGAGATGGAATATGAGCAATGTCATATCACATATTGCACGACGAACGCCTTCGGACTCTGTAAAATGGTCAATTCGAGACTTAAGTGTACGACGTGCGACTTTCCTTGAGGAGTAACACTTCTCTCACCACTGGCGTCCCAACCACCTGCTCGATTCAACAATCTCAAAGCCTCCTTGCGGTCACCTCGATAGCCAAACAACTCGACGATCGTGAGGAGTCGTCCTGGCATCAATGACAAAACAAGGTGGGATAAACCAACACCTAGGTACACGCCCGAACGAAAATGCGCATCTATAGATGGGTCTTCGAGTGGCCTATCCGACTTGATCCCATTTGCGTGGGTCGCAGCATACGCAACGTCGGTTGCCTCGAGATATCGCCCCAGTTGTCGATATATCGATATCGTCGTACGCATGTTCAAACTGAGATAGCGCAAGGTTTCGAGGCCTGAGTTCTGGATACGCACAAAGGATGGTGACACTCACACTTCCTTGACGAACGCAAGCCAGTCCCCAGAGTACACGATACCAAGCAAACTCTACCAACGGACACATCAATGTCTGTGTAGGTAGACGCAGCGATCTGGATACCTTTTCGTACAAGCTCTCAGCGTACACAAGTTCAGCGTGTCTCTCAACCGGGGTCATTTGTGCAATCCATTCGACACCCGAATTGCACATTCCAGGAACGATATAGCCGGCGAGGCGGCCTGCAAACGATGGCGCGGGTTTACGATGAGCAGAGGCAATCGAATTTCCATGCCTAGTGTGATTAATGGCCGAGAGGAGGTCCTAGCCGCAGCGTCCATAACGAGCCTAGGGAAATTCGACCTGCGGCGCACCTTGTCCTCGAACGACATGAGACCCTTCACACATTGAATAAGTCCATAACCGGTTGCAAAGTAGAGTCTCTCCCTGAGAAAAAGCGTTCAACTTTAGAGGCAGGACATGTGTCGTGCGGTCGTAGCAACGCACTTGTTCGGGTCGATACGATGGCAGTACTCCTCAGACTCGAGCATGCGTGAATGAAGGAATTCATGGAGGGCGTAGTGAACGCCCGGGATGTCGTCCAAGGCGCATTTAGGGTCGTATGCCATTGGGAGCGCTGAGGGAGTTGGGCGACTCATGGTCGTTGGAGTCGTTCCTGCTGGACACAGCCCTAGCTGTGACTCCTGAGTAAGGCTAGATGGTTTCCTGTGTGCCGTTGGGCTGACAGACACAACGTTGATGACGGTGACGGCGGGCGGATTTGTGAGCTCGGCGTTGCAAGAACCGGACCTCGCACGATTTAGAGGGGCGTATAAAAATATGTTTCTCCATTTGACACGGGCGGCGGGGCCATAGGTCAAACGATGACTAAACCCTTTTCACGTCATCGCCACCGCAGCGCTTCGGAGATGCCCCTTTGCTCAGTTCAACGTTTGGTACTTTGCTTGCACATGGTCAAACTACGAAGCTCCATGTGGTGGTGCATGTGCCTAGGAACTGAGAAGCCGTATCATGTTCGTATGCTTCTCTGCCGACTGCAGTGCAACATAGTTATTTCTTACAGCCTTCTGTCATTGTTCTCTGATTTCTCGCCCAGACCACCTTATAGACCCTGCCGCGGCGACCAAAAGACAGAACAACATTGCACGTGATTATTACTGACGCGATAGGCTATCACAGATGGAAGATAGGCTCTTCATTCCATTGTTGTGGCTCCCTCCCTATTTTCGTGTTCGCACTGCGTACGTGTACGCACGGTCCCAGATCTGCGTCGCATGATCACTTGCCGTAACAGTGTTCACTTGATCGCGCATCATCTTCTGATAGGGCTCACGGGATGTCCCGGCCAGATGATTCTTTCTGCGCTTCCATGTTCGTCGATGTCTCCTCGCTCTTTACCGACTTAACCCCCTTTTACATCCGTACGGGTCACCTACGGATTTGTCACAAGGTTGCTTATGCAGAAGGCATGGACGCATTCAGATGCAACACTAAATAAAACAACTGGACAATAGACGGACTGGACGTGCAAGTCCATTTATGTCGAGCTCACACATCAATCTGCGACGAGGATCTCTTGTCAAAGGGCTGGATAAAAAGTTAAGAAAGTACTTACAAGCACACTAAAGTTTGCTTAGTAAGAATGACTTTTTTCTAGGCTAGAGTTCCTCACACTCGGCCTTCGTTGCTTCGCGTTCCTGTGACTCTTGGCGACCGTAACCATTATTCGTGAAAATTTCTGCTAACAGGCTCTGCACAATCAAGTATTTGACGAGTACCGCCGATATCGGTGCCGAGTGGCATGCGCACCAGTGTCGGAGGAATGCTCGCCATGATGGTTGTAATGTTGACCGGTGACCTCGGATCGGACCTCCACCCCATAGCTATTCACTCGAACAGCCTAGGTTTTCCCGACGAACGTCCAACATAACGACTGAATCAAAAAAAATAGAACAGAGTAGTAGTAAACATGATGACAAGCCAGGCAGGCACCAAAATGGATGAATATTATTCCTGGCTCGTTTGAGTTAGAGTGGTACGTGACGTACGTCCCGGAAATTGATAACATTTCTCCAGTGACACGGCTCCACTGTAAGTCCGTTGTAATCGAATATCGTCCTCTTGTCTCGCTTGTTTTCGATCTTCATCAGGTCAACCTCGGCACATCGAGTTATGTATTGACATTTGTAACAAATGATAGGCGTTTTTTCCGACTCCGCTCGAGTCGAAACTCCTGGACGGGTGGCTTCTAGAATTATACCCGGAAGGCGTCATCGGAAGCACCGACTTGGCACAATGACAGCTCCCTGGCCGCACGCGACCGTTGGCGGGAATAATTCGGTGGTTCTCGGGTTGCATGTATTGGCGATGGTCGACCGCTCGCGTACACAAAGGATGAACTTTGCAGCGACGGTCCATCACAGTTCGACGAGCAATATAACCATCTATCTACTTGGCGACGCCAGCACCGTTCTGACATCGCCAACAAAGGTTGACCTCCCTCCTGTACTGGCGCAACAACCGGCTTCTTAGCCGTCACCGACTTTATTACACCATTCTTCTATACATCATGAAAGTATCGCTTCTCCCATTGGTTCCAATCGTGAATTTAGCCCTTCCCTGTTTCAACCATGTCGGGCCCATCAGCACCCTCGGGGACTTACCCATTACCGACTCCCCTAGGAACACAACTCACACGTCAAATGGTCTTGTTCTTTCATCTCCGCCGTCGAAAAAATTGACACGAGCGACGCGCGGCAACCTACTCGGATACCGTTGTGAACGAATCATTGAAACGACCGCCATTTCCATTCACGTAGTGTCGCCAACGTCACTGCCTAGGACTAATATCGTTCTTCTTGCCAGAAAAGAAACATACCATCTGCTACCGTGACCGGTTGTACCTCGAATACGCTGCAGTATATTAGCAGGACAAGTCCTCGGACAGACAAAGCTAAGGAAACTTTTTCTTTCTTTTTTCATGTGATAAGGCGCTCTCACGAACGTGGGACGTACAACTCCGAGTTGGTGGTGCAGAAGCCCCGGACATATTCAGAAGATCTTGTCATCAAGGTCCATGGGTAGTTTGGTGGATCACCCCTGAATGCTTTTACACTAGGTAGTAAAAGAGTACGATGTTCCTTGGCTCAATCATAAATTTAGGCACATCATATGCTGCTCATTGTCACGAGAACCTCGTAGCCTGAGGGCTGACAGGAACCACCGTATTTGGAATTTACGACGCGAGGGAGTTGTTTGTATTCTAAGTGCGGTTTCTTCAACAGCACCTTTCTACCACAATGTCCAGCACAGAGTCCACTGGGCGATGGTACTTGCAATCTGTGGTGTGGCGTACTTGCCATTCATTTTGTTCAAGTCACGAGCTTTGCTGCCTTTTTGAAAATTAAACGCTCCGCCTGAAATTTACAGAACAAACATGATAACGAACTTTTCGTCATCGAAATGACGCTAGAGCCTCAGGCCATCGGCCGACGTGCCATACGACAAACAGATATACGTACATACCCAACTTGAAGAACCGCGCAAATTTTCTCAAACGATTATTCCCTTCGTTTTTCCGACTTTATAATTCTCCGCTCAACGATACTCGGCACCACAGTCACCGATGGTGCTGATCATGTGTCTACCATTGGACCGCGCCAGTACGCCTTCGATTGCGTTCTTGTCCTCCTGGGTGAGCGTGAATCCGAAAACATGTTGGTTTTCTTCCGGGTGCTCCGAAACGCCCAATCGAGTCCCTGGAAACAAAAGGGAAACGGCAGTGTAGGGGATATGATTTCAGGCTGTAAGCACCTTACCGATGATCACAGCACCTACGAACGGATGATCGAGGACCCATCGGGTGGCGACGTTGGCGATGCTTACACCGCCGTGACGATCACCCACTGTGCGAAGCACAGCCAAGAGTGCTTGGAAGAGTTCCCAGTTTCCCCACGCCTTCAGAATCACGTCGAGATACTACCAAGGTCCAGGCAGGAGATGCGAAGCGATAAAATGACATACGCCAAGAAAAGAAAAGAAAAAATAGGGGAATGAGAGACGGTGCCAGAATATTGCATGAGTTGTTTCGCCCACCTTTCGTTGAGATGGTGTCAAATTGCAGTTGTAGAGATCCGGTTCAGGCTGATCGAGCCACTTGTCTGCCAAGAATCCGCCGCACTGCAATACGGTCCATGAGGAACAGCGTGCCCAACACCACATCGGTTACTTACAAGGGTCCCATATGTTAGGAGCTTCATGCTGTGCCGCTCACATACATCTGCCATCTCATGCAGTGGTCTGGTATCAATCAACGAAAACTGTGTCCGATGATCAGCCTCGCGTGCACCACGGGAATTATACCAGTGCTATCTTTACCTGCACTTGATTCGACACAATGAATCCGGGACTAAGCTGTGCACAGATTTCATCCACGTGTGTGGCATCGAAGTTAACCAACCCCACGGCGGAGATCAATCCTTCATTCTGGAGATCTTGCAGGATCTGGAGAGCCGTTAAATAGCCATTATCGGAGTAATCTTGCCAATAAAACTAGAATTATGGTGAACTGACTTTATAATAAGAACGGGAATATGATCGGAACGCACTTGGAGCAAATCAACCGATGAACTACGCATACGCATTATGCGCTCCCTTACTGCGGATTCCACGGTTGCGCGTGTCGGAGTAATGGGTCTAAAGACACACCACTTTGTAGCGCCAATGGCCGGCGTGTCTGGTGGCAGTGTCTGTCGGAACTGCCCCTGAATATTCTGTCAGTGGTATGAAACAAGGGGAGCGAGGGATGACTGACAAAGAGAATTTCCGAAGGACCATAATGATCAGCTACGAATAAATTCAGCAGTGAAGAATGAAAAAGAATGCTTAGATTTTACCCTTGAGGGGTGGATTGCAGCAGCAAGTAGTCGAAAAGGTCAGAAGAAAGAGTAAAGGAGAATGGCATTTCGTACCATGTCTGAGAGACATCACAAATCAGACAATGACAAGGGAACCAGAATGGCTTGCGCACCAAAGGTGTTATAACCAAGCTCGACATGCCGAAGCATCCCCCGACGTATCTTGACTGCCGGGGCGCTACCCCAAGCGTTGCTGGAGAGCTGCCAAAGACCGACCCATAATTTTGAAACGACAAATGGACCGAGGACTGAAGTTTCCATTGAAGAGACAGCGGGGGGCATGATAAGATACGCAATAGGGTGTGGAACGTAAACGACTCTTTTATTGGAGGTGATCAAACTCCGTTCCAAAGTTTTGTGTAAAGGTCACCTATGAAAAATTAGTATTATATTCACGGAACGTTGCTTCATGCGGTCTGGTACGCACCAAATTCAACTGGACCTGCCAACGGAAAGGGAACTTATGATCCAATGGCTATTCCGGCAACAAGAATCAGGCCGTCATATTTCTGTGCATTACTATTAAACCTGTCGATATGTGAATGTGTCCGCCGAGGGGAGTGAACCATCTGACGAACCATTTTGCCTACTCGGCGCGTGCAACCCCTTTACGTCATCGCGCGCCTTTGCTCAGCCTGCCAGCCAGTGCACGACTCTGCTTTGTCTAAGCGGTGCTCTTAAATTTCTCAGAATGTCGGACGATAGATTTACCCGCTCTACCTGTTATAGTTGGCTCTCCTTTGAACCTCTGGACGCCACACCCTTGGTTTGCAGGCTCAAGGTGATTGCGACATGTAGGATTATGGGATCCCGTGCGCCCCATTGAATGTGGTGGTGCCTGTGGATTAGGAACTGAAAACCGCTGATAGTCAAGTTGGTATTTTTTGGGGGTCCCAAGCAATAATGTCTTGACAGATCCGGGCCCAGCAGTGTCCCTACTTTCTACACGCTGAGTCATTTCCCCTGATTCTAACTGTGGCCCCACGCTTCCAGATTTGTCTCGAATATTTAGCTTCAGCCATTTTCAAGAGATTTCTGTAGTAAGTAATTAGACCCAGAGGCATCTTCGCTCGCGTTTGCTATCTTGGTGAGTTTGCGAAGAAAAGTTGTGAAATATCACGTGATTTATTAACGCATGCGATCGCTTGGCAATAATGGGTAAGTACTTAATCGAATTCAATCTGAAAAACCGTGAATCGCAGTACCAGCATCTAAGAATAAGAAAAGGGTCCGAACGTCTCCCCTCGAGGGAGGATTCACCACAGACGGAAATATATATATATTAGGTTATTGATCTATGTGTCCATGGTACGTGCACGACTAAACGGTCTAAACCTTCCACTTGATTGCGCCATGACTTCTGATGGAATGACGGCTCGCGCGATATTCCGCCCGACTTATTCATATTCATATCGCGTTCGCGTGCCGAGCACCACATGTGCAAAATGAGCAGATGATTGTGAAGGTTTCTCCGGCTCTCGTCTTGTTGCCGTCGATTTTCTTTCGCTTATTACCGACTCTAGTGACTTAACCCCCTTTTGCGTGCGGCGCGAAGCTAACCACTAGAAATGGTTTATCGCAAAGTCGCTTGTGCGGACGGTGCTCGGCGTACTTATGCGAAGGAAAGGATGTTTGTTTCGACTTATTCAGATACCGCACTAAATACAACAACCGAGCAATATCTCCCAAGCGGCTCGGGCGAGCTCACAGGGAAGTGATCTCCTTTTAAGCTAGACCGAGTAACCATCATCAATAGCTGCGCGAAAGGGGCACACTGCCTGCCTCCCATGAGATACTTAGGTGTCAAGGACAACGTAGCCGAACATACGCAAACTAGTGCATCAGGAAAATGTACGCTAGCTTTTTTGGACTTTTTACAGTAATAGCACTCGCGACAACAATTACCGGAATGAGACCGACGAGGCTCTGCATACTAGCTGCCCACCTGGCCAGTGAGGATTTCAACCGCCGCCGACGGATCACAAAAACGGATTTATCTCCAAGTGGTCTCGAAATCGATAGCATGTGCGCTCTTTTTGCCGATGATACGAGCCTTCACTGCAAGCCACGCGCCTTGATCGAGAGCACCTCATTTGCTTTTTCACCTTCATCAGCGTAACCTCGGCAGACCGGCCTATCGAGAGGCTCAGCTCGTGCCGCAATCCGATAATTTCGGTTTCTCTTTCTTCCAGGCTGCAATGTTGCTTTAGTGAAATTATTCTAGAAAACGATCGATGTGTTTATTATTTTTGCAAGAGGAGGGATAACTGGTATTCAGAATCATACCCGAAAGACGTCATCGGAAGGAACGACTTGAAATGACGGGTCTCTAACCTTACGAGATTGTCGGCGGGGATACTTCGATAGTTCCAATGTGGCACTCTCAGGTTGCATGTATCAGTAACGACCAACTGATCGCGTACCAGTGCATTAAGAGGTTCGTACAATACAGCCTCTTCGAAATGAGCGAGAACTGAGTCCATCAGACAGGTTTGCAAATTTTGCAATGACGACCGTCACGGTGAGAAATATAGCTATATGAAACTTTGGGTAATATGTTAGCATCAACCTCTAGAGGATATATACAATATTATTATCGCGCTTGATATCACTGGGCTGGATTGTCTTGCCCTTCCTGGGCCTTTCGGGCATTGACTGCGCTGAGATAGGTATCTGTTGCGATGCATTGAGACTCCGAAGTTGTTAAGGAATTCTGAAGGGACATACTCCAAAACAAGCTCACGACGCTAACAACCCCAAAACGGAGATGAGGAGGCACTATCGCAAAGTTGATAATTTGCGCTGGAATAAAGACACCCCTAAAGACATAAACTGAGATAAACGTGCATGACAAGACGTCCATTTTTCCTCACCAGTTACGGATCAACGTGGGGGTATAATTCTGAAGACGGCATGAGACATGTAAGACAGACAAACTTATGCTTACGTCGCTGATGCGCTCCACTGCGCCGGATATGCCTTTGCCTTCTAGGATGCTCATCGTACCGAAGAAAAAGCCAACGGCAACTAGAAAAAAATGAACATGTGCACAGCGTGATGGTGCTGGACCGTACCCGGAGTCAGCAGTGCTTGGTCTAACCAAACCTGATTTCCACGTTCATCAGGACCACAAAATGAGACCATATTCAGCTGAACGGCGTACTCGGTATATCACGCCTTTTGTTGGGCTTGAGAATTTGATACGGTTCAGAAGCTGGAACCATTTCGTGATCACAGGGCCAAAAAGAGCACCTGTACAACGTTCCGGTAAAAATATACGCCAAAAGAGTGACGGTATGGCTGGCCCACCTCCGTAAAAGGTTAATCGAGCGGTGCGCATGAACTGAGGGTGTAGATTTGATCAGGCTCGTACAGTGAACACGATGAAAGTCACGCACATCATGATCTTTCCCTCTGCGCTCAATGGCTTGCTGTGCGATTACGTCGCCCCCGCCGAACAGAACAGCTGCGGTCGCAGACTGTGCCATCATAGGGCGATGAATGAGAGCAGTGCTAGATGGGCATTAGCTAAATGAGCGCAGCAAGCACCTTTGAACGAACTTGTAAAGGCGAAAGAAAGAGGCCATAGTGAGGTTTGAGCGAGTGTGTGATGGTTGACTCCAGGTTCCCCCACTCTTCCGGAACTTGGAAAAAGGGCAGGCCAGGAAATAACGTAATCAAGCTATTGGGGCCGAATTACTTGGCAATTGGGAAAGGTTTGCTTGAATGTTCGTCGGACGCCGAGGATAGAGCGGAACAAGTTCCGCAGACTTACGAGATTAGTCGCAGGAACTTGCCTTACTTGAGACTCAAGTTGATGCGGCGGGCGCTGGAAAACGGTAAAGTTCCGCCATCGGACACAAGTTCAACTTGAAGCACAATTTTCGATCTTTGCGACTCGGCCGACTCAGTGGTGAGTATTAGAAGTCTGAGTATCAGCTGGTCGGCCGTAGTACCGGATAGAAGTCTAGTCATTTCAAGCAATCCAACTGCAATACTTTTATCTCTAGAACAATGGGAATTATTCCTCCAGGCAATTGGCTAACTTGTTGTCGACAATGCGACGGCTACAGCGTAGTACTAGTACGAGGCTGTTGATTACATAAGCCATCGAAGATACAATGAGCTCCTGATCTGACTGTAGTATTAGCGAGCCATTATTGCACAGAGTCTCTGAATCTGCATATGCATATTTACACGTTTACCTGGTTTCCGTTCTTATTAGTGGTCCAAAGCTGCCTCAGATGAACGTGAACGTCACGGACTCACGGAGTGAGTGGTACGCACGTGTCCTAGCACGTGCCACGTGACATAATGTAGTTGGGGAGTGCGGGCCATGTAGCTGCTGCGTGTGCTGGTCCATGGCAGAGTCTGTCTGACGAACTGATCTCGATTTATGTTCTCTCCCTCGCCCGCTCACCAGACTTGCCCGAAACGTCCCATTGCTATACGAAAGAGCTTACACCCTCCTTCCGTCTCATTTGTCACTGCAATACCCCAGCAGACACGTTCGTCAGTCTCTGCAGTCAACAATCTGCCCGACATCCTGCGTAGAGCCATGCCACATGATCCTCCTCAACCTCCGTCGACCGTGGCCATCGACAATGTCTGCCAACCACCCGTCGACGGCTCCTCTCAGTCACCTCCTTTGAACGCCATCCAGGAGGCAGACCAATCAATTCCAGGTGTGGTGTCGATCATCCTCTCCTTAGCCTTAGCGCTTATCTGATTCACTGGGACAAGTACTTCAAGGTCCTACACCTACTTCGCCGCTCCTTACCCCAGACCAAGCTCCCCTAACTCCTCATGTCGACCAGCCCCTGCCCAAGCCTTCGAGCGCTTGGGAGACTGTTTCCCAGGGCTCTCCAACACAGCCCTTGTCTAATAAACGCTCATGGTTCAACGTGTTCTGGTCGAGAGACAAGGAGACGTCCGTCGCAGAAGTAAAGGTTGAAGCGGATTCTGCACAAGGGGTACCAGAAGCTATCCATATTCATACAGAATTGGCAGTCAAATCTGATCACTTGGAAACCATTAACCCACAAGACTCGACCGGTCCGACTGGAGCTATTCCGCTCCCTGATGTTCGGCATCTACTTGGTGACGCTGCGCCAGCACACTCAATTCCCGTTCTGGCTTCGCTCCTTCCTGAACCAGCGGAACAACCGGCTTCTCAGCCGTCTCCGGCTCTTTTATCGCACCATTCTCCTGTTCATGCGTCGGAAAATAGCGTTTCTCCCACTGGCTCTAACCCTGTACCAAGCCTGTTCGCTTTCAACTTTCCTGTGTTAACCAAGTCCCGGCCTCCGCCTGAGACCGTGGTGGTTCCACCACCACTGGATATATCCGCCCAGCCATCCTCTCAATCTTCAGTCGCTACGTCAGGTATGCATATTCTTGTATATATAATCCACTTTGGATCTCATTGCCGTACTGAATGGATCCAGGGGATGCCTGTGCCGTAGTTTCGTTGAATGTGACCGAAGCATCCATCGTACATGTTTCAGAAGGCGGAGTTCAATCCCCTAGTAACGCAATCGCAGAGGCCGAAGTTCGGACGAGTACATGGTGGACATATCTGGGTTGGAATGACACTTCTACCGTTCAGGTGGATGGAGCCCCGCCGAACCCATCGTTCATCACTGATCATACCACCCCGGCAAATCCCGGGTTACCAGCTCCTGATCCTATGCAACCGGAATGCAACAGCAAGGATCAGATGAATAGTTCCGATGGTAATTCCACGGAACGTGTACAAGTCCCTGACGAGCAGCTACCTACTGTACAGAACGGGGACCTCGCGAGTGCTCCAAATGGTTCTACGTGGTATACACCTTGGTCGTGGTACAAGTCATCGCCGTCGAACACCACTGTTGTAGTCATGGACACGAGTTCTGATCCTCAACAAATTTCGTCAGAACGCGATCGAACTGGCTCGAAGACCGAGGAGAAACGGCACACGGGAGATCCCCAAATTGACGCCGCTCTAAACGAGGCGCCCCTTCCACTGGCCTCATCTGCCATCGGATCTGTCGACTACGGCAATCCTGTACAATCCGTGATTTCAGCTAATCCGACAGGGTGGATGTCGTTCTTTACTGCCAAGGCGATTGCAATGAAATCTATAACCCACGAGAAAGAAGATGGGGCTATGGAGGTTATGGATATAGATGATGACATGGGTGCAGGGCCAAGTGATGTGCTATTAGAACCCTCGGCGACCCACCCATTGCCGATTCAGGTCGGCAAGCCTCCCCTTCAAGCGCAACCCCACACGTCAGATGCTCCTGCCCTTTCATCTCCGCCATTGAAGAAATTCGACGATAAGCGGACTCATATGCCCCACGCGGTAACCTACTCGGATACCGTTTCGAACGAATCATTGAAACGACAGCCATCGCCATCGCCCTCCAAAAAATCAAGCGTAAAGTCGCCAACGTCACCGCCTCCACCTAATCTCGTCCTTCCTTCTTGGAAAGACACATTTCATACGCCCCCGCGATCGGAAGTGCCTCGTGAGGTCCCATCAACCCTGTCGAAAACGCTACAGTATGTTAGTGGAGTCTTGCTTTCGTGGAACGAGTCCTCTTCGAACAAGGGGAAAGGTAAAACCAAGGAAAATGTTTGTTCTCCATTTGATAAGGCTCTCCCACGGACGTGGGACGTACTCGATGGTGCAGAAGTCACGGATGTGCTCAAAGAATGTAAGAGAGTAGTTGTAATTGGGGTCCATGGATGGTTTCCCGGTAGGTGACCACCCCTGAACGTGACTACGCTTTTATTCACACGAGACCCTTGAAGGCACCGTATTGCGTACACTTGCTGGCGAGGTGAGCGCGTTGCAATTTATTGCTCATATCTTTGATTGAGTTCTCTGCCCAGCCTACAGGGACGAGTTCGAAGTTCGTGAATGGTTTTGTGGAGGCCTTGGATTTGTTCCAGGCGGAACACAAGGTCAAGCTTGATAAAATTACCAAGATACCTTTGGAAGGCGAAGGGACCATCAATCGACGCGTGGAAAGGTGTCACCTTCGTTTACTCGAACCGCTGCTTGTCCCTGACGAGTTGACCAAACAGACTATACCAAATTTTAACTGGGAACAAGGAATGGATGGACGATCTCCACGACGCAGACGTTATATTTTTCGCTACACATTCCCAAGGATCAGTTGTATCCACGCACATCCTTGACCGGCTCATCGCTGACCGTCATATCCGAACGACGCTCAATGCCGATGCATCTATTCCTGCAAGTGGCGTTGCCTCTGGTTCCATTGTCGCAGTGAGGCCTCCGCAGCGCATATGTTGCCTGGCGCTATGTGGGATTCATCTTGGACCCTTGCGATATTTGAGCACAAGCTCGTTGGTTCAACCATACATTCAGGCACGTCATATACCCCTTGTTACGAGTCGTCCATCTTACGTGAACCCCAGTATTTTGAATCCACAGCTGCGAGGGAGTTGTTTGAATTTCAGGTGCGACCCTTCCACATTCAGGGGAGAACGTGCCTTTTTTGACCTGAGCGTCTTCCCCTGGTGCCAGAACACGGAGAGTCCCATATCCCGGGACTATGTAAGGGCTCTTCGTAACGTTCTCAATAACGGGGTACGCCATTCGCCATGCCGGCTATGCCACCGATATGATTAATTGATCATCTAGGTGAAAATGGTGTTCATCGCTTCCCTCAATGACCAAGTCGTAGGGCTATACTCGGGATTGTTCACATCCGTATCGCATCCGCTGATTTTACGTGCACTCTACATCGACGGAGACGCATACCAGTGCGTTAAAGGCTGTCCTCCGGTGATGACGGTCTACTAACACGGTCTAAACAGCCCTTCAGACTTTCTATCCAACCTGCTTGTGCTGCTAGTTCGCATCCGGAACGCAGGGCTTTCAGATGGCGGTCTTCTTACCCACCTATCGGAAGCCACCGCCGGATCTTTGAACGGCATCGGCCATTCAACGCCTTATGAAGAACGTGCCACGTACTCGTAAGCTATTTCCATTCTCGGCGTGATCCGGTCCGCTCAAACATGGCTTCGCGCAGCTTGGCTATAAACTATGCCTTCCTCACCGATGGCGGCTCGAGCGGACCGGTCGAGTTAGTCGAGGAACCATTCAATGCCCTGGCAGAGCGGAACGACTACGAGGTACTGTCTCCGTTATACGCGGGGTCCTATAGCTCATCCTTGGCACTAGATTCCCTGGGCGCTCCGTGACCTCGTTGCGGACGATGGTGTGGCTGGGCTCTTTTCCGGCGATATCGTCGCGTTACGGGACGCCTTCCGGGATTGGCATCCCAAGACTACGGTCTTGCGCGACGTGAAACGCAAGCTACAGCCCATCCAGCGTCTGTCGTCTCTTTCTGCCGCTTCTCGCACCAGTAGACTATAGACTCGGCATGCTCTGTTTTCGCTAGACGCACACGTACTTCCATTTTTCGACGGACGATGCATCTCACTTTTTTTAAGCGACCACGTCATCCTCTCGGTTTTATTTAGCCTGCACGTTCCATATGAGGAGCACGTTTTTCATTCGAATCATATCATTTTGGCTCTGCTTATCAAATGAAAATAAATGGCGCCCGCGTTTTTTTCTAGATTTCGGATTATGGTTTTACATAAAAGCATTGGCGCTCCGCCTGAACGTATCGGTCACTGGGAACTTCCGTGGAAGATGCATCGATGGGTCGTCAGACCATCGTTGGGGCTTTGGAGTGTGTGTTGATGTGATGTGGGATACAACGAATGAGTTACGTTTACATTGGCGTGTATGGTGTCCATTATTATTTCATTCCCCTTTTCTTGCGCATTCAACGGTACTCGGCACCACAGTCACCGATGGTGCTAATCATGTGTCCACCGTTAGATCGTGCCAGCACGTATTCAATCGCGCTCCTATCCTCCTCCGTGAGTGTGAATCCGAAAACGCATCGATTCTCTTCCAGATGTTCCGAAACACCCAATCGAGCACCTGAATATAGGAGTGTGAGCGCGAGAAACGAAGATGCAGACAGATGCGATTCCGGGCTGTGAGATCAGAACGATGCCTTACCTATGATCACAGCTCCTACGAATGGATGATTGAGAACCCATCGAGTGGCGACGTTGGCGATGCTCGCACTGCCGTGACGATCACCCACAGTGCGAAGCACAGCCAAGAGTGCTTGGAAGAGTTCCCAGTTTCCCCACGCCTTCAGGATCACGTCAAGGTACTACCAGGGTAGGAGAGACAGGAGAAGTAACGCAATAAACAATATGAACAGAATAAGGAGACCAGGGGAATGAGACTGTGCCGGAATACGTTTGGATCATCTCACCTTTCGTTGGGATGGCGTTAAATTACAGCTGTAGAGATCCGGTTCGGGCTGATCGAGCCACTTGTCTGCCAAGAATCCTCCGCACTGCAATACGGTCCATGAGGAACAGCGTGCCCAACACCACCTCGGTTACTTACAAGGGTCCCATATGTTAGGAGCTTCACGCTGTGCCGCTCACATACATCTGCCATCCCATGCAGTGGTCTGGTATCAATCAGCGAAAACTGTGTCCGATGATCAGCCTCGCGTGCACCACGGGAATTATACCAGTGCTATCTTTACCTGCACTTGATTCGACACAATGAATCCGGGACTAAGCTGTGTACAGATTTCATCCATGCGTATGGCATCGAAGTTAACCAACCCCACGGCAGAGATCAATCCTTCATTTTGGAGATCTTGCAGGATCTGGAGAGCCGTTAAATAGCCATTATCGGAGTAATCTTGCCAATAAAACTAGAATTATGGTGAACATTTATCATAAAAATGGGAATATGGTCGGAACGCACTTGGAGCAAATCAATCGACGGACTGCGCATGCGCTTCATGCGTTCCCTTACTGCGGACTCCACGGTTGCGCGCGTCGGAACAGTAGGTGTGAAGACACACCACTTTGTAGCGCCAATGGCCGGCGTGTCTGGTGGCAACAACTGTCGGAACTGCCCCTGAATATTCTGTCAGTGACGTGAAACAAGGGGAGCGAGGGACGACCGACAAAAAGAATTTCCGCAGGACCATAGTGATCGGCTGTGAATAATTCAGCGACGAGATATGGGATAGGAGAAGGAATTAGATTTTACCCTTGAGGCGCGAGTGGCGACAGAGTCAAAATGTGAGAAGAAAAGGTATGGGGAGCATGGCATTGCGTACCATGTCTGTGGAGACGTAACAGATCAGAACATGGCAAGGAATCTGAAAGATGCGCGTACCAAAAGCGCTGTAACCCAGCTCGGCATACCGAAGCATCCCCTGACGTATCTTGACAGCCGAAGCGCTCCCCCAGGCATTACTAGAGAGTTGCCAAAGACCGACCCATAACTTCGAAACGACAAATGGGCCGATGACGGTCGTTTCCAGTGAAGAGACGGGGGGTGACATGACGAGATACGCAGAGGAGCTCTGGAATGCACGAGAGTCATATAGGTTCGGTGGAGACCCTTTTTAATTGATCTTATCAAACTCCGTCCCAATGTTCGCCTAGTATAACTTCAAAAGTCGATAGTCACGGAGCACAGACTTGTTGCTTCAAGCCGCCTAACACATACCGAATGGACCTGAACCGCCGAGAGGGGAACGTCCATCGGTTGTTCCGGCCAACAAGGAGCAACCGTGTCAGGGCTGCATGTATTTAATAATTGGCCCTGTCGAATCTGAAGCCGGTTAGGCTGTCCATGGTAGACTGATACTTGATGATCCTCGTTACCTCGAAATAGCTTTTGGGTTTTTCTTGAGTGAGCTGATACTTATCCGAACCGGCACTGCTTGAACTTGGTGTTAAATAAACCAGGTTTCGGGCGTTCTAAAAAGTCCTCCTTATAGCCCGCCCACCAAGGCCCGTTCCCAGAGCTATCCAAAATGCCTGCGCAGATAACCACCCACTCATATGATGGCCATTGCAAGGCCTTGGGACATGTGTACGTCGTCGCTGTCCCCCGTTCCGGTTCTTGCTGACCCGTGCACTGCAGAAATCTCATGGTATGTGATCACACTGCCCCCCTGATGCCGACCGACAATGCTATACTGCTACAGGTCGACACACTGATAGCAAATGCGACCATCGAAGAGCGAGTATCTCGTTAACATCCAAACAATGCTTAACATCGCACTAATAAACCCTGCCAACAGCCTTCGTGCCATCTCAAGGACCCTGCTCGCGACAGGCACCCCGAGCCTCGCTGCCTCCTTCACCGCAGCGGCACGTTCTCGACTGCGCCAGACCAATGCAAAACGAATAGCAAGCACCAACGGCCTCTTTGCTACCGGGCTTGACGGCATCTATGTCGTGCCTACCCCCGAACTGCAGAACGCCCTCGCGCGTGCTCGCTCGTTGTACGGCGCTGGCATGGGCTTTTCCGGTCTCGCTTTGCTCTCGTCATTGGTCAAGGCGACCGTGGGGCTCAGGTGGGAGCCAGAGGGGCCAATGGCGGATATATTGGCAGTCATTGATACGGACATTTGCCAAGCCATTCAGGTGAGGCCGGGATGCATGCAGTATTGTCTTTGCCTTGCTCATGACGTCGACAGAGTTGCAAAGAGGAGCTCGATGGAGGACGTGTTACCGACATTGCCGCGGCTCGGGAGACGATATCCAAGTTGTGGGCAGGCGTGGAAGAGAGCTCCAGGGATGTCGAATTTTGGCGCGGGGAATTTCCGTTCGATAGAGCGGCCAATAGCCTCCAGTGTTGGGGTGTGTGACGCCATCCAAGTGTATCAGTGTATCTATCAGAATCAGAAAAGAGACCGTGCTCTGATGGACTTTTGGCGGGTATGGTAATAGCGATTCATCTAGACACATCGCCGTGGCATTTGGGTTTCCGTGATTAGAACCGGTTTTCAGTCAAGACAGCGTAAGCATGTGGCAGATGGCCTAGACTAGGACAAGAGAAACAAGTCTCCACAACCAGCTGAAAGGCGCCGCTCAATCTTAGCTTGGGCATTTCTCTGTTCGCCGGGTTCTCCCCGAACCGCGGAGCGAGTAGAAGATCCGGACGTTGTCTCAAACGCTCATCACCCTGGCAAGATCCGGGGCTATCTACATATTTGGCTGAGCGCTGAATTCTTGAAATCGATATGGCACGTGTCTCCCCAACTGCCAGGTAACATATCCCCACTCATGACATGGCACCCCGTTGTTGGAGCTGTGGGAGCCGGTAATTTTCTGCATGACCTTCGGAAGCCTTCGGACAACAACTTTACCTGCAGTCTCGGCATTTGACGGCCCCAATGGGTCTCGACCTTTCTGTTTAAGAACCTCGGCGCTGGGTGTTGGTAAGCCGACGCTCGGGATACCTCGTTCCTGGTCAAGCGGCTGACTGAGTAAGCAGCTCACCCCCGGGAGCAGGGGAAACGTGGTCACACGCTTCAACTTTAAAAAAAAAAACGACACAATGATGTGCACGGTCACCCATGGGTCCCAAGATGAAAACTTGAAAACGTTAGAGGCTCCCAGACCGGATGGTATTAGATTGCCTTGACCCTTTCAAAAAAAAATGCCTCGTTTTGCATTGAGCCTCCGCCTCGTATAGCCTTCCATTCCTTCGTTATTCCCCGCGGATTGCGCCCCTGAAGATGTCCACCCGATCTATGGCGTCAGACCACACTATTGCCACTGAACACACCACCCTCGACGAGAAGGTCATCGGTTCATATCCCGTCACCCTGTATCCAGAGGACAACCCGCAGTGGATGTCCGCGCTCGGGCGTTGGGCGTTATCAGTTCGGCTTCTCTCTGTCACCTTTACCTCTTCTGTACAGTAGTTCGTTTTTCGCGCGTTCGTCCAGCTTACCACGTGATCAACTCTAGTGACTAGGCTGCTTTACAAAGACGGGCATTTCTCAAGCGTTCCAGGTATCACACGAAGTGGCGGTTCTCGGCATTGGTCTTTGTGTCTCCGGGCCTAGTTCAAGCCCACTCCTCGTCGATCTGCCGTCTGAGACGTGCGGTGTGTCGTGCCGACGGTCTTGTGGTACTCTCCCAGTGACTAGGGTGTCAATGCCGCAATATCGTGTACTGAGTTTCATACACCCTCTTCTTCATTTTCGCTTTTCCGATCGCGTTTGCTCCGAATATCGGCAAGTTCGGGCTACACCCGATGTCGTAAACTAACTGACCAAGTCCAACACACAAGCGGCGTATTTCTCGTTTTTAGGTTCGCCACTGGCTTTTGTAGTACCGCATTCCTGAGCGTGGTGCAGTAGTGTCAGCGACATGTTTTCAAATTCAGCTGTGACAAAGTAAGTTTCTTACGCTCCGTCGGCTCTCCCCGCTGATTTTCAGTCCGACGGCGGACTATGCCATGTCTGTGCGGGTTAAATTCGTGCAGGATAGGCCGCGTTGAGCAGCGAGATAAGGTCACTTTTTATCGATTCCGTGATGGGCCCCTGAGGGCCTTGATCGTAGGGTATGTATTACGACCTTAGGGTTAGTTAGTCGACTGCCTTTTCGGATTTATCGTGCAAGTGAGTGCATGGAAGTGTCCTTGGCATGCTTTATCTCGTTCGATCTCCATTTTCTTAGAACATCGACTGGCGGTGGACATACTGGGTCTTGTTGACTGGATCTTTACCGGAATCACAGTGCTCTTTCTGGGCAAGGCTTTTTCCGAAGTTCGTGGTCACTCGTTCCTGACTTAGTTTGTCCCCGGAACATATGTCCCCGTCATACTAAAAAAGAAGGCTGCCAAGTGACTCTCCCGGTCGTCGACATGCTCGTTTGTTCACACCATCGCATGCAGGCTACGCAAGGCCGAGGGCGACTCCGGAGCGGCTGCTGCGCGTCCCTGGACAAGGAACACGTTAGCTTGGGCAGATCTATCTTGATCAACACCCGCGTTCATCGTTTCCAATTTTGAAATCGACTTGTCACAGAGCTACTTCTATTCGCTCGCATGGCCCTGTTATCGAATGCGTGATACGGTCCAAACCCTGTTTACGCGGCCTCCGCTCTAACGCATCCTTTTTCCTCCAGGAACGCCTAAAAGTCTTCTATCTGACGCTTCAGGCATATCTTATCATATCCGAGGACGATCAGACGCCCGGTCTCGCTTTTCTCGGAATCAGCGTCAGCCTCCGTCTTTCGACATGTTAGATCGCTCGCGATCGCTCTGGACTTTTCGCCCACGAAGACGCTGGAATATGAGGGTCGACCGTCCTCAGAGGTCTGGCTCGTGATGAGCCGGGTGGCGCCCTCGTCCCGATCGATGCGTCCCGGTTTGCTCCCCATTCTGTCCACCACGCACGTTTCCTCGTATGGTAGGTCTCTTTCGGATCGCAGTCACTTGCATACCCGCACGTGCACCGGATTGCGCCTATCATCGCCCTTCGTCCCGTTTGGTGCTGGCGTGTACTTTGCGTTCGCGCGTCCACGTTTACTTATCTCGTCACGGCCTATCGCCCGATCGCGGCCTCTGCGATAGCGAGCAATAGTGCGCTCCGGTCTGCGTTCTCTGCCGGCTTTCCACTGTTCGCGAGTGCTGTGTACGACCGGCTTGGTACGTACAGTGGGAGCGACGGCGTTGTTGGCTGGCCTGACGACGATCATGGCGTCGATGCGGTGAGTGCGGTGCGGTGTCCGCGGATGAATCACGTCGCTTCAAGGTAGGACGGTCTTTTCAGTTCCATTCTCTGTCAACCTATATTAAGACCTACTCCATAGACCAAGTTCTCCCCGCGTAGATGCAACACTTCGCACTCCTCAACAGCCTGCGCAAGTTTTCTTGGTTTCCCGCTACCAATGCTCTACACTACATGTGAGTGCTGCAGTCCTGTGTATCATCAATTCTCCTATTCGCTCCTCGGCTATCAATTGGCTTGTCATGTCCCAGAGTGCCAGCGCTTGTCCCACTCGCAGCCTGCAGCAGTCGAAAAACGATATCATCTCGTTCGAGGGAAATGCTGTAGCGTGCATTCTCACCGGTGAGCGATAACTGCGCCTTAGTGTTGTTTGGCGGTTTCCCTCACATGAACCCATTTGTCTAGGCGTCTATCTCTCCATCGCTTGGATAAACATCCACCTATTGCTTCCAAAGAAAAGATTCAAGATTCTTTTGTTATACACCATTATCCAGCTGGTGATGACCATACTATATCTCACGATATCTCTATATTTCGCTCCAGCACAAGCCTTGGCAACATTGAACTTAACCGACCCTTCTGCCCCTGCTACATAGTCAGCGTGGCCTCAAGTCACTGTAGACGTAGCATTTATCTTGAATAATTTCATTTCCTATACCTTGTACGTTTTTGATGTTCCATTCATGTACGATACTAAACTAAGTTATAGCTCTATCGATGCTACGTCATTTGCCTCGGGAAAAAGCGCGCATTGTCACTTTCCTTGATATTGTATCTCGCTGCCACCGGTTCTTCGCTTGCTTGGGTCATCACCAGCAGTTCCACGCCGGGCATATACTTCAACACCCAGGCAGATCGACTTGCTGGCATCTGCTTTTGGGCATGTGGTACTGCAATGAACATCGAGTCGTCCTGTCCTATCTGTGTGCGAATGTGGATGCATCGACGAGCAATCTCTGATGTCCTCGAGTCCACGCATTCAGCTTTCTATCTTGGTTATATATCAATGACCATCGAGAGCTCGTTGTTGACTGCGGTCTTTGAGGCCATAGTTGGCGTGACATATATACTTGACGACCAGATGCTGTCCGTCTTTCTCGCAGCGTATGCTGGGGTCTTGGTTCGTCCAGTCCTTCATAACTGCCTCGGCTCTCGAGTGCTCATGTCTAACATTTCGAATAGCCCATTGCGCCTTCGTTGATCATCTATGGCATAGCCTGTGGCATCACGTTCAAGACAGATGATCATGGGTTCATCACAACGGTGACATTCGTTTTGCATCCTCGGATCGACCACCAACAGTAACACAATCAGTCTTCAGGGATGAGTTGGATGTCCAGACCATACGTGGTTCAGATGAAGGTGCAGAGATGGATCAGGAGCGTTCCGACGTGCTTATTTGTGAACACGAAACGTGAGCCTTGGATTCATGCAGCCCATGAGGTGGATTTACTCTACTGTATTTCATAAATACACAAGATAGGGGAGACGAACAAAACAAAAAAGTTCGGTTGCCAGTGGCTTTGAAAGTACGGTAACCGTGTAACCGAAGTTATTTGGCCCTGTTTGCTACTTATCTAATCTTGTCACGCGCGGCCTCCATTGCATCCCTTGACTCCTAACAGTGACATCACACTCAAGAAATGGTAGATTTACTCCGCGAAACCAACTCCCGTGAGCTCACCCATACTTTACTCCACCATTTTTATTGACCATGTTGATGTAGAGCGTGACAATTGGCAGTGGCCCGAACGTCGCCGCAGGAAGTGGGAACCAGATCCAGAATGGCAACTGTTCGCAGACAGGTGGCGCAATGTCAATGAAGAGGACCTCCTTCCGAGCGACCGGGTTCTCGATCTTAGGCCCCACGATGGTATCTTAACATCCAATGTTGATCGTCTGTTTATTCGCGAGTGCTATGTTAAGGCTGAGGAGCTAGTTTGGAATTGGGCTGCGAGAAGGCCGAGAACAGGAGCTATAATAACAGGACAACCAGGAATTGGTACGAACTTTTCATTCCTATTTCTATTCATGTTACTTGATCCCCGTTTGCAGGGAAGTCTGTTTTCATCTGGTACTTCCTCGTCTCTCTCTTGCAGAAGAAGCAAGTTGTCCTATTTCATGCGTCTGGCACACAACCCATCCTCTTCTATCATGATGAAGTCTATACCAAGGAAGTAGCATCGGTGTCCGATCTTCCCTGGCCGTCCGAAGAAACACTGTTCATTTGGTCGCTCTTTGATATTAATCAAAGTGAGGAACCTCCAGCAGTTGCGACTGATCCAAATTGGTGTTTCCCTGTTCAAGCACCGTTCCCTTATCGGAAACGGTACAAAGTGTGGCGCAAGAACCGAAGTCCTCTTTTCACCGGGTTCCCGCTATGGACCCGTGAAGAGCTCGCTCCCTGGTGAGATGTCAGGTGATGGCAAAGATATCCATATTTAATGTGTTCACTGTGCAGCGCACGCATCCATTGGGAATTCCCAGATCTTGAGCGGTTCTTGAACAATGCGGTAGAGCACTGGAAGGATGAAGATGTGGAAGGAATATCCTTTCCCGGTGTCTTTCACTTTCTAAAAGAAATCCACGGGAAAAACGCCCCCAGCTCAGGAGCTGAGGCTTTCAACATCCTTTTAGAAGGTCTCGCCACGCGCTTTGGGACCATTCCTCGAGACGTGATTCATGCAATGCACAACTTCTGCGAAATAGAGGAGGATCATGCTATCGCACTCTCAGTCGGATTCGAGGCGCTGAAGGAAGTTGCGCGGGTTCTAGGCGACGAAAAGCAGTTCCCACATACAGGCTCCCACCGCATCATCTCTCTTAATTATGTCGGGAAAAACGAGGACGCAACGCCGTGGAAAATCAACTTCAAGTCTGTACACATCGGCAAGCAGGTCTCAGATAGATTCTTCGATGCGCAGGAGAGAGAAGCGTGCTGCTTAATCACACACTTTTCTTCTACGCCAAATACTAGAGGCCTTGCAGGATACTTCTTCGAGCCTTTCGCTCACCGCACCATCATGGCATCCGTTTCTGCCGGGAAGTGGCGCCTCAAAAAGATGGACTTGGAGAGTCAGAGCGGCTCCAAAGCCCCAAAATTTGTTTTACCCGACAACGCTTCGGAAGTTGATGGATTCTCAAAAATCGAGCGAGAGCGGGTCCCATTTGACTCCATCCCTGCAGATCTCCAGAACGGCAAATATTACGTTGCCAACGCGCCCAACCTACCCTTCTTTGACTCTTTTCTGGTGGACCTCAAGTTCGCTCTCCGATCTGCAGACATCTGGGTCCTTCAAATGACCACGGCTGCTGACCATAAAGGTTCAGCGAGGGGCTATACAATAATACACAAGATCATGGAGAATGTTCGAGTGCTGCTCGAAAGGGGAGACGATCCAACTGAACCCCCACCAGCGAAGAAGGCAGACGTGTCAGTCAAGGTACACTACGTGTTGGTCCGTCCTGATCGCGATGGGTGCTCGACGTGGAAGCTTCCTGAAGGCTGGGGAAGATCTATCGTACGGAACAACCATCAAGGAAACGTGTTAGGACCACAACAAGGCCTTAAGCTAAGTGCTTCAGGTTACTCGCAATGCAATAACTATTCTGTGAATAGGGAACATTCACCATAGGGCTGAGCCCTTATATACATGCAGGTATGTCTACCCTAAACTACGTTACTAATCACCAGCCCTAAACTACATCAGTCAGCATGCATCATTATGCATAAGCATAAATGACTATTGTATCAGTAAGTGATGACGTCATGGGTCTAGAGCGTGATAATGTGAAAATAGAAAAGAGATCATTATAGTACCCCCATTTCAAGGACTGATGTCCTCATCAGTGGGGAATTCGAAATAGGAGTCATCGAAACGGATATAGTTTTTCCTAAATTCAATGAATTCAGGTGTAAGGAACATAGGAGACACCGGCGGAATAGGTTCATTGTGACAGATTGGACAAGAACAAGGAGAATCAATATCCATGAAATGAACATGCATTTGTTTCTCAGGACGAGGAGCCGTAGGATGTTTTCAATGGAAAGCTTTTACTGAATCTGATGCGTTTTTTAATTCAGATGCTTTGATCCATTCATTTTCCTCTCTTGGGAATCCTTTCCATTGAATTAAATATTCAATGTGATTGCGTCGTTCTCTGGAATTGATTATCTCTTCGATTTCTTGTTTGGGAGTTTGGTTGACAATGACCAGAGGAGGTTTAGGAGGAGTTTTCTGGGATGGATATTGCCCAGCTTGATATGGATGGAGGAGAGACTCATGGAAGACTGGATGTATGGTTCTCCAGGAACAATCTAATTTTAACTTGTATGACGTGGTGCCTACTTTCTTTATTACTTTGAAAGGGCCGTATCTTTTATCATCAAGCTTTTTTGTAGGTCGTTCCGTTTGAATATTGGTAGCTTCCAGAAGTATGAGGTCTCCTTCTTTGTAGTTGATTGATGGACGTGTTTTCCTATCATAGAATTTCTTCATATCCATGGCGGCGTGTTCTAATGATAACTTTGCAGATTTCTGAACTTTTTGGATCTGATCTACGAAGTTCTTTGCAGCCGGATTTCGGATAGTGACTTTAGAAGATGATCCTATGTTTGGTTGATGTCCATAGTTGACCATGAATGGCGAAAACCCTGTAGACGACTTTGTTATTTGATTATGAGCAAACTCGGCAAGGGGAATCCATTCTACCCAATCAGATTGTCTGTGATTGGTATAGAGATGTAGATATTGTTCTATCCATGCGTTGTATCGCTTGGTTTGTCCGTCGGTCTGGGGGTGAAATGCCATTGATGGATTTCCTTGTATCTCCAGTAATTTGTAAAGATCTTTCATGAAAGAGAAAACAAACTGTGTTCCTCGATCACTTATAACCTTCCTTGGTGTCCCATGTAATTTGAAGATTTCATCTCTGAATATCTTCGCTACTCCCATTGACGTTATTTGTTTGGTGATGGGGAATATGCAAATCATTTTTGAGAATCGATCTACTATGACCAGTATTGCATCTTTTCCTTGAACTTCTGATAGTGGTTCAATGATGTCAAGTGAAATGATTTCCCATGGTTGAGAGGGAATTTCATTAGGGTTTAACGGCGTATGTTTTGCCGTTGTTATTGCTTTGGCCTTCTGACATTTATCACATCCTTTTACGTATCTTTCTACATCTTTTCTCATTGTGGGCCAGAAGTATTGTGTCATGATGAGTTCCTTTGTCCTTTTTCTTCCTGAATGTCCTGCTAAGGGGTGATCGTGGTTCTCTTTCAACACTTTTTCCCTTAGTTTTTCATCCTTTGGTACGTACACTAGTTCTTTCCAGTATACTACTTGTTCTTTTTGTGTCCAGATGGATCCTTCTTTTTTTAATTCCTGCTGGACTACTAATTCTACCTTGTGTTGTGTCTTTTTTATGAGGTCCATGATCGTTTCTTCTCCTATTTGCTGTTGCTCTCTTGGAGCCGGAGTAAGATCGTCAGGTACCTCTCCTTGTTCTAACACTCGCATGTCAAACCCTTCTACCTCTGCTACCTCATTGATGATTGGATTTTCATCGGCAATTTCCCATCCATCATCTAAAAGGTTAACAAAGACTGGTTCTGCGATCACAGCATTCTCCACAGCCTGTGATGGGGATGCAAAAACCGAGTCAGGTAACATGGTGACTGCTGTGTTATCAGCATCTACCCCCTTTTCAAAGTCTGGCCTCCAGGACAGAGGATCTGCAGGATTGGTTTTGCCTGGACGATAAGTAATTTTATAGTGGTACTCCTGCATCCTAAGAATCCTTGCAATTGTTTTCGTGTCTGAGAGACAGGCCAATCGTGTATCGGTTGAACCTTGACAGGGTCCATTTCAATTGTTCCCTCAGATACGACTAGATCAAGATACTCGGTCTTGAGTTGTTCAAACTCACACTTGGTGTGCTTCAAGCTGAGTTTATTTTTGCGAAGGATTTAAAGTTGATCAGATCTCAGAATAGGTGATTCATCATTGTTTGAAAGGTTGCCGGGGAGTTGGTCAACCCAAAGAACATTACTAACGGTTCATACAAACCGCGATTGGTACAGAACACCACTTTCCATTCATCGCCTTCTTTCATGCAGATGTTGTTATAACCCCACCGAATGTCCAATTTGGTGAAGTAATGAGCACTGCGAAGTTTATCTATGAGCTCAGCGATGAGTGGTAAAGGATATCGATTTTTGATGGTAATATCATTCAATTTCTGATAATCCTGTACAGGGCGTAATTTTCCATCCTTCTTTTTGACGAAGAAGAAGGTGGATGCGAAGGGTGATTTTGACGGTCTGATCTGTCCTGTGGTGAGATTTTCCTCTAAGAACAAGTCGAGTTCTTGTTCTTTAAGGGTTAAATTGTATGTTTTACAGTCGATCTTATGGTCACCAGGTTTAAGTTCGATTGCATGATCCCATGGTTGGCGAGGAGGTAATTTGTTGAAGGATTCTTTGTTGAAAACATCTTTGTAGTCATGATAACTTTCAGGCACCACATTTTCAAAGGTTTTTGCCTGTTTGGATTGGTTGGCTTCAGCAGCTAGATCTGTTGCCAATGTATTAATGTAACTGGGACCAATCTGAAAGATTCGATCACCAGCTTCATATTCAGATTCTTCCTCATCAATAGGTAATAATTCTGGAATATCGTCGAATTCCAAAACTTTTGTTTTCCAGTCGATTTTTGAATTTACTCATTGTAGCCAATCATATCCTAAGAACATGGCATGTGATTTCAGATTTGCTAATGCTAACGAAATCTGCTCTTTATGTTCGCCGATGTTCATTTCTACAATTGTGAAATGGGTGATAGCCCCAATGGTGTTTCGAGTTCCATCCGCGTTATAAACTGGGATTGGACGAGGAAGTTCATGTTCGATCAATTTATGTTGTTTTGCAAACTGCTGATCGATCGCAGATGCCATACATCCTGAATCTAGTAAAGCGAAAGCAGGAATTCTTTTTCCTTTGGGAGATATGAGCATTGTATCTATTTTGAATGATTTGTCTGATCTTTTTCTGTTTACAAACTTTGGTTTAGTTTGCAATTCCCTTAAGATGAATCCTGCTTCGACTTCGGTTGCCTTTTTTATACAGGTTACCAAGTCTTTGTCTACTTCGCTCTCTCTAGTTTCATGAACGAAAGTTCTTAAATGACATTCTACATGATCATCATTCATGTTGTCTGCCATTGCTTTGATCCAGGTGGTTGACCATGGATCAATGGTATTTAACCATGATTTTCTCACAGATTGTTTTGGGGGATCAGCCCTAGACAACTCCTTCTTTGGTACTAAGACCCCAGTCTTTTCCCTTTGAAGTATCCAGAGTATTTTCGGTGATTTCTTAGGATCGTTTTTCTTTTCAATATTTTTTTGTTCATTACAAGGGGAATTAAGCACCGGTTGAATGGCCGCGCCATTGCTGGTCGCCCCATTTTGAATACATGAACTATGTACGTGTTACGAATCCTAGTCACTGGGATCTCTTATTTGCCCTAGGAGGGAGTCGAACTCTCAACCTACTCTTTATGGCAATATGTTCTCACACCAAGGAGAACAGGACTTGTCGTTTCAATCTCTTTAA